>CM057009.1:197781708-197956708 GCA_029891345.1 Dryococelus australis
AAATAATTTACGAGCACCTACAGTTACTAATGGTCTTGTACAGTGAGCCATTAAATCACTAAAGGCTCCCAAATCAACTGGTTTAGATTGCATCCCAAATATCATTCTAAAAGGCTGTATGTTTATTTTAATACCCATATTGGCACATTTTTGACTACAGTTTAGGAACTGTAACCTTGCCGGTCAAATGGAAACAAGCCATAGTTGTTCCTATACTCAAAAGGGCAACAAACATGATGTCAGCAATTATAGGCCTATATCTTTATTGTATGGTTTCTCCAAAATTTTCAAAAAATCATACACAAACATATTAATTTTCATATCATGGCTGTTATCAACCTTTCTCAACACCGTTTTATCTCAGCTAAATCTCCTACAACCAATTTATTTGAATTTGTTAACTCAGTTTATGGTAAGATAATCGCACATAAGCAAGTACACACAATTTACTTTGATCTTATCAAGGCTTTTGATACTTGTAATTATAAACTAGTTTTATCCAAGTTTGAAATTATTGTTCTTAATGCAAATTTTGTAAACTGGATAGGGCATTATTTAAGCAATAGGAATTTTTCAGTAAGAGTTAATAATACCAACTCCTTAGCATATGATGATCCTTCAGGTGTACCACTAGGTGAAATGTCCCCACTTTTATTTCATATTTTTTATAAACAATATCTGTAAAGTTGTACAAAATTCTCATGCTCTTATGTATGCTGATGATTAAAAACTATATTGAATTATAATTTCTATAGTCAGTTGTATACTGTTACAGAATTATGTAAATTTTGTGGTTTATTGGTGTAGACAGAATGGTATGAAACTAAATTAAAGAAAATCTCAAAATTATTACATATTTGCATAAGACACACATTATAAATTTTAAATACTCTGTCGATAATACAGTTCTTCAAAGAAAGCATTGTATAAAGCTTATAGTATATTACTTGATGAAAAATTATACTTTTATCACAGTAGCTAGAAAATTGGCTTTCATGGACAAGGCTGCAGGCTGTGGACATAGGGGCACATGGCCACCATCATGGATGGTGTCATGACCGCCATATTAGATGATGTCATGGCCGTCATCTTGCCCATATCATCTGTTAGCATTACACCACCACCTTTTTTATATTCCCCTATCTACATTTCCCACAGCGCCCGCCAGGAGTGCAACCAGAGCACACCACCACACATCCACGCTTCCCTCACTGCCCGCCAAAGGCACTGTCATCTCCACGTCGTCTGCTTGAATGCAGCACCATCACCATCACCCATTTTCCCCCACCATCAGCTAGCGCGTGCCACCACAGACATTATCTTTGCTTCAAAAGTCTACCACTAGGCACAGCAATTAAGGACGACATCCGGCACGCAGGACCCTCGCCCTTACGCACATGCTATTCAATGCAACTAGAGCTCAAAAAAATGCCGGAGGAGCACAGGTCAGATCCTGCCACCTTTGGGTCATCAGTCAAACGTCTACACTGCCAGATCATCGGCGCAATTGGAAGTGTAGGGCACAAAAAGCAGTAGACATGTGTGTACTGCAATGCAGAAAAAATGATGTCACCCAACACGAGGCCTGCTCAACTGTGTGTGCGTATACAAACATAAATAAACTGCCACATAAAATAAACAATGTATCAAAAAAATATATGTGACGGCACACAGCCAGTGCCCTGGCCACAGTCCCGCATGCCCATATATATGAGCAAGAACATGAAGAAATGACCGTATTAAAATATTGGCATTAAAGATGCCAACGCAATGCAAAACATTATATACACTTATTCCCACCGCCTATCAATTACCCTCACATTTTACCATCTGCATGGCCATTACCATTTGCACGGCTCCCGGACTTGGGGCCCAGGCTGTACACTACACAAGCAAACACCACTGGGATTATTCGTTATGCAAACATGTGTGCATGACTGCATAATAAAAAAGCTAGGTACTATCGCAAGCATAGTCTGCAGGTGGCTTATGAGTTGCTAGGAAGGAAAACCTCCCACCCAAAAAAAAATTAAAGTGGACAAGGGACATGCAAAAAGACGACAGCAACAGAAGTGGTGTACAGATGGATATGTTGAGAAAGAGAGAAGAGAGGGACAGCACATAAATTATAAATAATAGCACGTACAATACCACCATAAGTTACTGCAGCACATATGTGACACAAATACCATTTCACACTCGCAGCCCCTACTTGGATAAGCTTTGAACTCCCCAAAAAATGGCTATAAACCCCGGTCACAAACCCAGTATAGATGCCAAATCCTGTGCACAACTACACTTAAGAGATTGTATAATGTGAAATAATAGCCACATTACAGCAGAGCTGTAGCAGTGACACACCTGACAAGATGTTGCCTTGCACCTACTACAGTGTGACCCCATTCATCAGCAACCCACCTGACAAGATGTGTTTGCTTCATGCACATGCTACAGTGTACTGCTGGAAAAAAAAGCACGTTTTTGTGTGTGTGTGTGTGTGTGTGTGTGTGTGTGTGTGTGTGTATATATATATATATATATATATATAATATGCACTCAACATTATTATGTGCATGTGCTGCCCCCTCCAAACCAGCTACATATTAAGAAAATAATTCAGTATAACCATAAGGCCGTTGTCCAGGATCTTGTGTTTGTTGTCCATCCACGAGAGGGACAGTTTGTTGAAACATTGATTATATACATTGTGATGGTGCAACTGAGTAATATTCACAATTATGCTCATTAATAGCTGTTTCATCAGTGCATTCTTATAATCTTCAAATGCCATACGATTCATAACTACACATTTTTGATTCGCTCGGCCAGTTTAACATCCCCTTAGTGAACCGGCAGGTGTAGAGCATGGCCCTTAGCCCAACAAACTTTATCATATCATCGCCACCGCACTCATCCTTAAATTTATCGATCACCTTTTTGTTGGTGGGCGAATAACACGGATAAGTGGGCAGATAGGCACTCATGTCAAATTCAGACAAGAGTGTTTGGTCTGAGGCAAGTCCCCCATAGAAATTGTCTGGCCATATCTGTACCACAAATGAATCTCTGTCCGTGTAGATTAGCTCCAGCTCACTACCATACTTAGGTTATGTGACATAATGAAACCGATACATGAGGATTTTTGACAGTTCGGTAACTGCAGATCATGCATAAATAGGTTTATTGAATAGGTTATTTTCATGCTCTAGTTTAGCATGAGATAGCGTTTAATCCTATATTGTTCAACATTTAAATGAGGGCTTAGTAATAAGTTTCTTGAAACATCGTTCCCTACACACAAGTTCCACACTTTGACGCTTCTTATTTTCTACGAGTTTCCCATACGTACAGTTATTCATAAGTTTATAAAATTAATTTTTGAACTTGTTTGCAGCTGTCTTACATGTCTCTGCATTCAGTGCTATGTAGGGCTGCAGCCATGCCTTCTGATTGAACTGCAATATTTAATGTATTTTTGTGAGCCGTAACTCATGACCTATTGTATTGTTTTAGATAATGTAATGTACAATGTGATTGGAATTAGGTTCAAGCGTGGTCATGAGGGAGGGCATTAGTTCATAGCCAGAAACAGAAGGCCCTTGTGAGTCTTGTGGAGTTCAGCAGGGTACTCAACATCCATCTCCAGTATGTAGCTGACAGCATTAGTATCCAGATCAGACATGACGTCGATATATGTGCCGGTCAACTTGAAGCCAGAGTAAGGAAGAGGCAGTGACATAGCCCAACCATACAAATAATTGGCATCTACATGCTGGAAGTATGTAGACGGCTGGGTGGAATCGTACATGGCAGGCACATCCTTATTGTTTGCCACACAGTGCCTCTCTATGCATTGAGCAACCCCTCCCTGGATACCAGCATCAATAAAAAATTGTATGTCGTAGTAAATAATCAGCTCACATTCTATCTTCATCATCTTAAGCATTGCTTCGATATTAAGCCAGGGGTTATCATGTACCAGATACAGTCTAGTCCGTACGCTGACAGGTACGGCTCCGGAAATTTTTGAACACGTCCAACAGCAGAAGTACATCTGTCTTGAGGTGTGTGGATATTGTATATTTCTTGTGTATCATAGCCCAACTGCTTTATTATAAAGTTTTCATCATAGGTAAGGTTGTGGAAGAGAATAGGCAGTCTATAGGGGCAATGACGAAGCTTCTTACAATTATTACATGCCACCCCAATGTAGTTGCCTGTAAAGTGATATTGATTGTACACTTTACGATTCGCTGGTGTGAAGGGGTCAGAACAGTAGTAGCAGGCACTGGCTAGAGCATAGGTGATCTTCTCGTCACTTGTTAGCGCTCTCAGAGGCTCAGACTGAGCGTAAATATCTTTCACCAGATTGGCAATATGAACAATCTCTTCCATAAACTTCTGTGTAGCATCTTCCCCTTGACATATACTAACATCACGATGCACTTGAGACGTCTTTGAGTTGAGATTCATACTATCATCGATTTTGATGTAAATACCATAACTGTAAGGCTTGTGTTCTGGTACCAATAGGTGTAGTAGGCATCCAGGTTTGGATGACCTGACTGTACCTGGACTAACATAGCCTCAAAGTCTGCATACACTACTACAGGTATCATATCAACATTATGGTTAATTACCAAACTTGAGCATAGTAGGATTGCTGTTCGTCTGTGGGGGAGGTATGTCAGCCCCGACTGGTGAGTGTTAATTACAATATCTGCTGTGCTCTGTTAGCACCTATCGCCTTTGAGACCCGTAACATGAGGTATATTTATATAACATTTCAGAAAGCATTTACAAATATGTACATTACCATGATGTGATGTCCTCTGGGATTATACCAGTTGGGATAAATCTGCTATGTAGGCATAAAGAGAATTTGTGTTCTCCATCTTCATTAGGATGAGGTCAAAATGCTGGACTAGTTCTTCCTTTGACATGTGTATGGGAACCATTTTTTTAATTTTTGTGACAACCAGTGTGTGTATAATTTCGAAAGGTGGAGATGGAGGGCATGCCAAGACACAAATTTTGATATTGGGATCATGTGTCTTGAAACAACCTCCTACAGGCTTCAAACTATGTGTGCTCTGTTTATATTTGGCATGTGGTCTGGACCACTCGCATGCTGGCTGAGCAGAGTACACAGGTGCAGTGTGGAGCAGGGTAGTGCCAAGCCAGTCTTCTACTGGACATGAATGTTTCATTGTGAGTCTCGGGAACACCTCGGCTTGTTGTCAAGACACACTGACGAGGACTTGACTGCAATAACTCTTGCAGCCTGTCTTGACATTTAAAAAACATACACTATTTTTGACAGTGTGTGTAACAACATATTGGGTCATATTAATGCATGCTTGTTGAAGTCAGAAGACATCATTTAGGGCATATGCTGCAAAGATGAGTCATGCTTCACATTTCTTTGTCTGTTTATGCACTGCAGACAGCTGTTTGCCATTACATGCAGGGATTGGGGACTGTCATCTGCTTATCTGCCTGCAGGATGGCTCCACTCTGACCTGTATTTGATTGACTTGGGCAGCATGCCAAATTAAAACAGTGTGTTCAACATTTTACACCTGTAGCTTGGTAAGGGCGTGTCTCCAGACATATCCCCTTATAGCAAAGTGTTTGTCTCAGAATACCCTACTAATATATATATATATATATATATATATATATATATATATATATATATATATATATATATATATATAAATCACCTGTTGAATTATACAGCCCATGGATACATGAAAGCAAACAAAATATTAAAATTCTTAAGTTTCTGTGCTGTTTCTGTTTGATAGCATATGAGTTTTTAAGGTTTATAATGCATTGAAACATTTTTTTATGTTGTTAATAGTATATGTATGTAGTGTGTTAGTAATATGTTCAGTAGTTCAAATACAAAAGGTTATCTTGTTCATTAGTTGATTTGTTGTAGGTGAACAGCAGCACAAGAAGATAATACAGCCACAATTCAGTGAAGAGAAATTAGAAAATACAACCCCAAAATACTCAGTACTGTCAACAAGGTCACCTAAATCTGATCACAAAAATAATATTGAATATGAAGAAGTGGAAGTAGTTGAAGATGAAAAAAATATTAAACATGATTTAAGGGTAACATATTTTTTTTGTATAATATTTAGAAGATATTTGTTATTACTATCATTTCATATTTTGATTTCTTGTGTGATAGTTTAGTTATATATTTTTGTACAAATGTATGCATGCATGCAATGAGTCTGAATACTGGAGAGTATCCATTAACATTCAGAAGTTAGTTAAATATTGCCCCCCCCCCCCCTCCCGAACTCCCCAACAATTCAAATGTGACTTTGAGACAAAGCTGGAACCTTTTATCTCATTGTTGGTTAGTGGATAGGTAGGTAAGGACAGGCCTGCAAATTGAGAAAGTAAAGCAAGCTACAGTAAACTCTCGCCAGTTTGTGGTTTTTGGGGATTTGTAACTCCTGGATTTGCAAAAACCACATATTTTTGAAAATGTTGGTGCTAATTATTAAAACTCATTTACATAACAAAAAAACAAAATATTTGTGCAGTCCTCAAAATGTGTACACCACTTCAGTTAGTAACAACCTTCTTTGAATACATATAACGAAGGCAACAGACTGACTGAACGTGTTTTAGTGGTTATTTTGAATTAATTGACTATAACCAGAAAGAGAATTTGAGGACGTTAATTAGAGTTGAAATAGATATTAAATATTGTGCTCACTGAGAAATAAAAGGAGTAATAGTGGAGGTAGGTAATTTAATGTTGTATATAAAAGATAAGTGATTAAATTAGAAATCAAATTTAGTTCTTTTATTTTTATTAAGACATCCAGCACAAACTCACATACCCCCTCAGGCGTCTTGTAGCACTGGTGTCAGACATGGGAGGGAGACAATTACTAATTTGTCAATTGTTAATTATGTTAGGCAATAGACTAATAATTAGTGACATGAAAACTAATTAATTAATTGTAATTGTTGAAGGCTGAAAGATGAAGACTGTTTCATATAATGATCACAGTGAATGCTAACTAGAAAAATGTCTGTATAGCTAGAAGCACTGCAAGCATTATTTGGGGGATCATGTAGCCAAGTGAGCACAAGTGTTAGTAGCCTTGATAACAAGATTAATAGTATGAAATAGTGTGTGAATGAAGGTGTAAATACACAAATTAGTACTGTGAATGAGAGTGCAAATTAAATTGTAAATATCCAAACTAATTCTCTAATTTAAACTGTAAATAGTGTAAATGAGTATTAGTCCAGTAATTTGGTATAAAATAAAAGAAAGTTTTGGTGGAGTTTTGATATTTGGTACCTTTATGTTTTTTGGCTCGCTGAACACAAATTTGAGGTTTGCCAACAAGAATTTTTCTAGATTTTTTTTTTCCAGAAACAATTATAAAAACTGACATTTCTCTGTACTTTCAAAATAACTCCAAAACGATGCATTTTACGTGAAATTCAACCATATGTGAAATTAAAGAGGGTAACATTTCCTGCATCCTATGTCCTAAAAGTTTTTACTGTGATCAATGGTTTAGCCATGATAGTGCTGCAAAAATAGGTGTTAGAAGCAAAAAAAACACTGAAGAAATGGGAATTACGGTACTGTACATCGAAGTAACATGAAAACTAACCATTTTACGCAAACGTTGACCATTAATGATGCTAAAGATTATATGATTGACTACATTTTACAATGAAGTTGCCTGATAATAAATACAACTCATTATGAATCATTATTTAATTATAAATAATTATGTACATTACTAAGTACATTTACATAAATTAAAAAAACAAAAATCTTATTTCTGCATTCTTTTACTTGAATGACCCTGCAGTTCATCGACATCTACAACATAGAAAATAGACGTATGGAATTAGTGGGTGTTTTTATTACTACAAATATTATAGAATAAATGTTTTCTTAATGGTAAATATTTGATACCTTGTGGCAGGGTTTGTTCCTCTTCCATTGGGTCCATGGGTTCAATGGGTGGGCAATCCAGCTCAGTTTCAAGGTCTAGCTCATCTTCATCTTGACTCACCACTGTTATGTTGTTGCAGTTCCCCTCACAGTTGAGGCACATGTTGGAGTAACAAAGCCCTGCCTTCTTGCACCCACAATTTCATTGGCAGTTCTTTGTGCACTTGCAGGATATAAGCTTCAAAAAAGCAGGGGGAGCAGGGGATGGTACAATGAACACAGGCTCAAGGTCAGTATTTGTTTTCTTTCATCTCCACTCTTCAGCATTTTTGTAAACCTCCAGCCATTGCTGGACCTGGTGATATACTCTTAAAGACTGTTGTCGTGCTGTAAAGCAGCATTTTTGAACTGTATCTAAAGGCTGACTTCTTGTACAAAATATACCTTAGGTGGTTCAGCGAAAGCAGATTCGTCCCACTATAACTGTACAGCGAGACAAGGAAATGTTCCCCAGCAGCTGCAACCAGGGGCATCTCGTTAGGGCAAGCAAGGCAAGCAGTGCTTGCCCAGACAGTTTCCTGACAATGTTATATTTAAAATAAATATAAAATATTAACTTATATTTACCTTAAGGTAACTTTTCACTCATGCGTTACATATTCTATTCGGGAAGCAAAACTGTACATTATAAGAAAACAATTCGTTGGCTAGCAAAATCAGTATGTTTAGAAGCGCTGTAAGTAATGCTTTTAGCAGGTAGGTGGTCGCAATGGTTTCCCGACTGACTGAGGGGTGGCAGGGTGGGATGACCGCCCTGGGGGGGGGGGCCTTATCGCTGCGTCAACCTGTGTTAGAAGCTACGATGGTAGTGCTTTCTTCACCGAACTGAAGCGGACAGAGCCGAAGCTGGCCTAGCTGCAAGCAGTCAGCGTGGTGTAGTTTACAGTAAATTGATTGATGCATGGGCAAGTTCGTGTGCACGACACAAATTGTATTGTTTTTATTTAATTTAGTTTTGGTGCTGAGAATGTTATACATATTTGTGCACGATGTATACTTTACATAAAAATTCTGTAATTACCATGAGAGACTGAGAAATGAGTAGATAGAATGAGTGTGACAGAAACATGAGGATGTAAGTGGTGTGTGTGGATTACGAGTGAAGCATTTTTCCAGCAGTGCTTTCACTTTTCAGGAAAGATGTGACATCATAAAAGAGGGTAGGCTGACACCTAAAATTACGATCACAACAACATGCAAGAAAGGTAATTTTGTACATCATTTCCAAAAAAAATGTTTATCAGAAAAACTTGTTATTAGCTGGATATAACGGCCTAAACAAACTGTTTTGGCTGCCATGTTTATTATTTTCAAATGATGTTAACACATGGACTGCAACTGGGTATTGTGACCTTAACAATCTGTGCAATGCTGTTCAAACACATGAGCATTTTGAAGTTCACATAAATTTGTTTTTGTCTCTTAAAGAATTTGGTAAACATAGAGTTTATTTTGGTCTAGATGGATCCAAACAATTAAGCACACAATGACATAACGAAAAAGTTAAAAGAAACATAAACTTTGAAGCATTTAATAGATGTTTGTTTCTTGGGTGTATAGGAACTGCCTTTCCGTGGTCATGATGAGACAAAATTAACAGAAACCGTGGCAATTATGTTGAGTTACTTGCTTTAATTGGACAAGGTTCCGGGTTTGATGAAGGTATCTTTGTAATATTTTTCACTCCGGCAGTAACATGTGGATTCTTCACAAGAGTTTTGAGGAACTTCATTTTCCCTTGCATAAACAATGCTGACGTATAGCAACTGCTCATAGCATGTAGGAAGAGAATGTTTTTCACAACCGTTGAACTCACAGCATTAGTTGGAGAGAAAATGTTGCTGGAGAAACTGTGTCCTTAGCAGGTTTTAAAAAGAAAACATTTTCAGCCCTGCAGAGACCTATCAAAATGACCAAGAGGTCTACATCCTCTCCAACTAAGTTACAATGACCGTCTAATTTGATGGAGCCAAGGACTAAGCAGTGTTTACAATCAAGGTTTCTGCATCTTCTTTTGCTTGTTTGCATGTAATATCTGCCGATGAGAACTTGTAAATTATCATAGATATTAAACTACCCTTGTTTTTTGGGTTAGCAAGTAACTTTTCTTAGGACATGGTAGGTATCATTGTGTCGTCAAAGAATATGTCAGTTGAAGCATGTTACCTTGATCATCTTATACACTCAGCAGTTTTTGCACCACCTTGTACATCATCAGGGTTTTCATGTTACATCGATGTACAGTACCGTAATTCCTATCTTTTCAGAATTTTTTTACTCTTAACATCCATTTTTGCGGCACTCTCACGGCTAAACCATAGATCAGAGAAAAAAACTTTTGAAACATAAAATGTAGGAAATGTTATCGTCTTTAATTTCATATAGGGCTGACGTTCATGTAAAATGCATAGTTTAGGAGTTATTAGAAAATACAGAGAAAAGTCCATTTTTAAACATTTTTTGTAAAAAAAAAAAAAAAAAAAACTTATTTCCCGGGAAAATTCTTGTTGGCAAACGTACCAAATATCAAAACTCCACCAAAACTTTATTTTATTTGCCCTTTTTGAGCACCTAATGCCTGGACTAAATAACGACCGGAAAATTTACTCTGTTAATGAGAATGTAGACAAAAAATGTACTATGTTAATGAGAATGTAGACTGAAATATTGACTCTGTTAATGAGAATGTAAACAGGCAAATAGCAGGCATTAGTGAGTTAGTGAATAAAAAAATTTTCGTTGTGAATGAAAGTGTGTACAGTATAAATGCAAAAAATGGACAGTGTAAATGAAAGAATGGACGGTGTTGAGAATTAAGTGAAACAGGAAATAAGTGCAATGAAGAAGGAATGGCAGGAATTTCAGCACCATTCAAAGCATACTGGTCACGATGCAATTCCCGTTTACTGAAGAATGGTGTACTTTACAGAAACTAGGAAAGTAATGATGGAAAACATACAAGTTTACAGTTGGGCCTTCCAGAATGCAGGGTTCCAGAAGTCTTAAAAGAACTTCATAATGTGGCAGCCAGTGGGCACTGTGGTGTTAATAAAACCCTTGACACAGACAGAGATTCTACTGGCTTCATTGTCAGGAGGATGTTGAGAAGTGGTGCCAAATGTGCGACATATGCACTGTGAGGAAGGGCTCAAGGACCAGGGGACAGGGTCACTTCCAGAAATACAATGTTGAAGCCTCATTTGAGTGGATGTTAGTGGATATTCTGGGACCCTTGTCCGTCACTGATAGAGGTAATCTGTATCTCCTGGTGGCCCAAGATTACTTTACTAATTAGCCTGAGGTCATTGCCATTCCAAACCACGAGGCACGTACTGTGGCTGATGCAATCATAGAACATGTCTTCTCGGTGTTTGGGGTTTCACTAGAACTCCATTCTGACCAGGGAAGAAACTTTGAAACTGCAGTGTTCCAGGAGGTAACAGAGATTCTGGGGATGATAAATCTCTACAGCATTACACCCTCTGTCGGATGGAATGGTCGAGTGGCTGAACCGCATTCTTTAGCAGTACCTGTTGATTTTTTTAGCAGACCACCAACAGGACATTGGATTCAAAGGGGCCATTGACCCTTCTTGCTTACTGCTCAGCAGTTCACCATCAAGATAACACCGTCAAGGATGCTTTTTGGTTGTGAGCTATGTCTCCCTAGTGACCTGCTCTTTGGCTGACCAACAGAAGAGGTAGCTGTAGCCCCTGATTATGCCAGCAAATTAAGTAACAGATTTTTTGGCATTCATGATTTTGCTTGACAGCACCTCAGAATAAATAGTGTAGGGATGAAGACACGGTATAATATGAGAATGTTAGGTGAGGTATTTCAAGGAGGACAACTGAAGCCACAGAAATGTTGGGAATGCCCCTATAGGATTATGAATAAGATCAATTATGTGGTCTTTCGGATTTTTCGCCAAGGTTCTTGGGCAAAGTCGAAGGTTGTCCACATCGACCAACTTGGCACTCTACGAAGAACCAGATGTAGCAGAGTCTGTTCAGGATGAAGAGGCTTGAGGGGGCAGCGTTCAGGTGGCCGCTCTCTGGGTTTATGAGGCATGAATGATTTGATGTGCACAAGCTATCAGTTGCAGCCAGAAATGGAGCTGCTTTTCACAATAAATGTGTAAAAGGTGTGCCTGTTATGCCTATCAGGGTACGTGCCGCTCCCAACCTTGTGTATCAGGCATCTTTGATACATCTGAATAATGCTCTGGATTACTGCCCTAGTTTCTTTCAGCTAGACTCAGGGTGTGGCGAACCTTCCAGGTTAAGGCTAGTGACTATAAATGGTGTGTCAGACCTCTGAGCCGGCAGTTGTTGAATGGATGAGTGACTGTATTTTTAGCGATAGACAAGCAAAAGGAGCAGTGAGAGAAGTGACCAGCGGAAGAAAAATCATTGACTGCGAGCATCAGAGCAGTGAAGCGTTTCACTGGCAGGGTAGACTATTGGACTGGATGCATGAGTGAAAGACATAACAAATGAAGACAACAGACAGATTGAACGTTTATTAGTGATGAGTTTGAGTTAATTGACTATAGCGAGAGACGTAGAGAAGGATGTTAATTAGAGTTGAAATAGACATTAACTGCTCACTTAGAAATAAAAAAGAGTAATAGTGGAGTTAAGTAAATTAATGCTGTATACTAATGCTGTGTGAATAAATTAGAAATCAAATTTAGTCATTTTATTTTTAGTAAGACCTCCATCCCTCGCGAACTCTGATACAGCCCTCAGGCATCTATCTTGTAACTGTATAGTAGTAAGTGTGACAGTAAATTACCGTCACAATTATTTGCAGCAACATGCCATGCTTACGTAAACAACATATCACTTTTGAAAAGGATGGGGATACACAAAAACAGCAGCTTTTTTTGTTCTCTGCGCATGTGTCGGTAACGGAAACTACAGCTAATTACAAAATAAAATGTATGTAATAATTATCATCAGCAGTTATAAAAAGTAATTCAATTTACTATATTTACTGCCAAACACTGTGTGTTATAATAATCTTAAAGAATAAACATTTAGGATATATACATGTTTAATATAAAATAATTTTTTTTCCTTGAATCTGTTAGATATACAATAACCACGCACAAAAAGTACATTGTAATTACTGTTGGAGTTGAAGTGAATGGCACCCAGTGTTGGAGCAGACAACAGACTTGGTTTGAGCATTGTTTCCATCAACACATGAGTATGAATTTCAAACAGTTTAATGGCTTATCTTCTTTTGTGCAAATATGTTGAATGTCATGTATGACACTGTATTACTTCTGATAGTTAGCAACAGTCGGTTTTTCTCTCGGTGGATTTCAGTGTAGTGTCCCATGCAGCAGCAGCCTCATTCCAAGTGACATTTGTTTCACCACCACCACCACCACCACCACCACCACCACCACCACCACTACTTTTGTTCCGACTTCTTTGAATTTTGGTAGTGCTGCTGTTTATTGTCTGCTTCTATGATTTCTTCTGTTGTAAGTGACATGGAAACTGGAATGTGTTTGTAAACTTCTAACCATTAATTTATGTTAAATGTGGACAGATTATTTAAAAAAATTTCCTTGTCAGCATATTCAACTATCTGAATTATTTATCTGTAGGTGTAGTCCATGTGCTTCTTGCTCATCTCTTCTCTAAACACTCAGAACTTGTCCCCATAGTCTGTTACATCTTCTAGTGTTGTTCTTGGTTATATTTTTCACCATGATATGTTAATTTTTTCATTTTTCACAGCACTCCATGCACATAATAAATTAACACCTATTAAGTTGTGTTTGTTTTGAAATTCAATTATTTTTTCAATATAATTTGTAAATTACAGCAATAAAGCTTGCCTGTAATGCCTTTTCAGTTATTGAATAATGCCCTGATCTGTTTGTTGAATCAAGTTAGTCACATTTGGTAGTACTGATATGTTGCCATATGTGAGTTTGTTGTGCAACAGGATGATAAGCGTGGAAATTGCCCTGCAACAATGTGAACTTGCTATCTTCTGGTAATCCTTCTCTCTCAAGTTTTTATTTATACTAGACACAAACACACTATTAAACAAAGTAAGAAAAATTTCTGCATTCATCCGGGCATTACTGTGAACTCTGTAATCAACAGTAAAGTATGTTAAGTTTTTTAAATGCCTTTGTTTTGCATATATTCCAATCACAGTGAGTTTAACTCTACATGTACCTGAAGCATTTACATCTACCGGAACTGTAATAGTTCCTTGTTATGTGTAACCCAGGTGCTGAAATTTTGTTACCACCAATTTAAGTTTTGTTTGGCAGCAATTTCCAAACAGACCAATTTCTCTGCATTGTACACTTGCTGAGATGTCAATCCATTTTTACTAACAAACACTGAGAAAAATTCACAGAATTATCAGCAGCTTCCACAACTGCTAAATTCTGCTTGTCAGACACATTTGATTCCCTAATCCCTTGCTGGTCCTCGAATCAGCTTAGCCAACCAATGCTCTGAGAATGTACATGGTTCTGTGAGCCAAATTTTTTCATAGAACTTTTTTTTTTTTTTTCCTTTTTACTATCAACATCGGTCCTGATCTTGCAGCACCTTCTGATTGTTTCAACTATCCAAATCGTTAAGTTTGGCGGTGTGGGGAGTTTTGCAATTATCAATACTTTTTTCTGACTCACAGTTCACCATAAACAGTTGCATTTTACCACTGTTTTGGTATGTTTACTGTAGTTTTTCTGATGCTTTATTTATCCTTTAATATAGCAACCTTTAAACCATGCTCTAACTGTGTTTACAAATATGAATTTTTTGTTTTATTTTTAATGTCACATGCTTCCTTTTCACTGTGACCTTGAACATGCCGGCCTGGTACTGTTCATCTGCTGGCACTCTTGTAGGACAGTGCAGGGTAGCACAAATGTTGAAACAGCTTTTAAATGTGGTGCTTTGTGACACATGGAAACAATTAAGAAAACATGGTTTAGGAAATACCATGGATTTCTGAGTACCCTGGATTATTAGGTTATGGACTGGAGAGAAGTTACTGTATAAGGAAATGGATTCAACTGAGCAAGAGGTTCCACTCTTCTAACTAACTCCCTATATATTATTTTTACCAATGGCAAAGAGTAAGAAAGTCTAAAATGATACATCAATAATGAAAACAATACACAGAAAAGCAATAGCTACTGGTAGGGAAAGACTTTTGTGATTGCCAACAAATTGTAGGTTAAATATTCTCTCACTTTACTTCAAGAATTACTTCTATAATTATGCATACTGAAAGCTCTGCCATAAGCACCTTATGTAAATATAATCATTGCATAGGTTATTTAACATACTGGGTACACACCAAACAATTTACTATACATGGACGTTTCTTAAATACATGGACAAACTCCACATGCGTATTCCTCACAGAAAAGTAAGGTGAAAACATACATATGAGTTACTATCTAAAGTGCATCCCAAGCATGCTACACCCATTTGAATTAGTAGCAGTAAGACAAGGTAATTGCACTCTCTACAAAAAGTATGCACAATCTAACCATAAGACTTTGCAAAACAATTAATTGGACAAAGTTCTACAATCCGTTTGATGTTTAACACCATAAAAAAGTATTTGTGACAGAATAGGGGTTGCAACCCTTATTTTATAATAAACGTCTGTTACTAGTGTTTCATTACATTTCATGTGGCATATTATTAAGAAACTCTTTAAAATAAGCTAAAAAGGTCTGATTCATCATTGCCTAATCCCAACCGTTTCCGAGGAATAAATGCATAAAGTACACAACTACGAACTACCATGGCCGGGTATGTAGGCATCACGCAGTGCACCCGAGGTGATCATAAGTAGCTTGGCATACCATGCTAACATAAGTTCTCAAAATATCATGACGATGGGTTAATAAATGAATTAATTGTGTGAGGTGAGCATGAATGGTGTCTAGGTGAAACTTAAGATGTTATCATATACATGTTTTTGTGTTATTTTTTCATGAGGAATACACGTGCAGAGTTTGTCCGTGTATTTAAGAATCATCCTGTTTAAGTATCGGATAAAACAGCCAAAACTCTGCTTAGTGTGCATGAGCAAGTATTATTTACTTGTATAAACTCATTGCATGATTATGCATAGTGTATAAATTGTAACTACTAAAAAAAAGTGTTAATACAATTGACACAAGATCTTTCATATTGTACTACTCACTGATTATTGTGTACGAGCACATATATTTTTTGCTGCAATAGACTCGTAACCTGATTCACACATGTACGAATTATTACTACAAAACATGCTCTTAAAAATTAGTTATAAAAATATATTTTGGCTTCAAACAACTTTAAAAAAAATATGGTGCAGTACGGTGGTATATCTTTACAACAACCAAAGTTACTTTAATGCCCCTATTACTATAAAACAATTAACACACAGTGTACACATTAGGTAATAGTTTTCGTACATATCAAAACAATAAGATAAGTAATATTTTTAAAATGCCACTTAGCTATCAAAACAATCTCGTTCAGTGCTACAAAGCTCTGCATAATTAACAAACAATAAGTACTGGTTTTGCACAGTCAATTGTCTCCTTTACGCTACTAGGCACAATATTTAATTTGAGAAACCATTACCCTGGCATATTAAAAAACATATGATGTCGTAAAATACTGTGTACACTGCTTTAATTACTGTGCCTTGTGATGACTAGACAGTAGAGTTCTGTATTTTTTACTACGCAGAACAGCAGATAATTTGCCCCGCACTGTCCAAGAGACAGAGTCTGACTGTATAATAAAGTGTTAAAGAGTTTACCTTAAAATCCAGCTGCACAGCACAATGCCTCATAATGCTGACACTGCATGGAGACTGAAAAGCAGAACATACTCTTTTCTACTTATGAGTGTCAACGAGTGTTGATGATGCTGCAAACCCATCGCATACCATAAAACTCTGTGACGCAGTTGATGCCCAAAACAACCCAGCATAGCTCGGGCAAATCAGACATGCATAGAAACCGGTAAATTCATAATTCATACGTCACCCCTGTCACTTTTTCGTTCACAAGATTATGTTCACCTCTGATGCATTTTACAAGTACATTTGCAGTATATTCAGGTACTGACACAAATAAATTTGATCGAATGTATTGCTTGTATAATTAGCATGCTGTTAATAGCAACTTAGAATATACAGGTTGCCAAAATTTTATATTGATGTGCAAATGGAAAATAATTAGCAGCTCTTTGAAGCACTGTAATATACTGCTACACCAGCCATCAGAAGTATTGATTTATGATGGAGAATAAATGTTGTTCTCTCGTTCGCATGTGCCGGAAACTTTACTCACAGAACCCATGTTAACGTCTCGACTCACGAGCACAACACTAACTGTTACTGTTTCACAATTCTTGTACACAAACAATGCTAGCCAGCTGGCAAAACAAGCTATAGGCAGTTTCAATTACTCAGATGGCTGTCCCATATACCATGCATGGTCGGGACTACCTTCCGGCTCAACTTGCACATCCTTTGCATTCCGCCATTGTCAACGCTTTCTGGCCAGTGACACGACTCAACTCCCACCTTCACCCCTCTGCTGTTTGCTGTCACGCCTCACAACTCAACAACATAATGGGAAACAGTGCATCTGGCATGTGTCATGCCTATCAACCAAACAAAACAAAATCCCGTAGGCCTTTGTGCTTCCACATAGCTGCTGTTCTGCGCTTACAATCATAAATGTGACGTCAACGTCACAAATTCACACAGCAAGGCCTTCATTTCTTCACCTTCATATTTGTCTCTCTATGTTGTAATGAATGTTCTACAAACACTTAGGACACGCAAACGTCTTAAATCAAAGGACTTTAAACAATCTTCTGAAAAGTGTGTTTCCATATCCAGCAGTACATGATCCAGAATGATCCATAGCGTTATTCTGCAGTGTTCTTCCACATTATGATTTTCAATACTAAGGTTAACTCTGTGCATTTGCTTCGACAAAGTATGTGGCAAGCACATATTGAAACCAAGCTCATCTACAAGATTATTCATTGTCAAAAAATATATCAGAAAACACGTCTTCACTTTTAAAATGCTCAACTTTGAATGTTATTACATTTTTTATAGCACCATTAAGTGCATTTTATGACAAAGGTTAAGGATTGTAGTTACCTACTGAATGGCTAATTGTATGATAGTTCATCGGCTAGAAAGCAGATTGTTGACACAAGCTCAATCTGTTTCAAGATATTGACTAAAGAACAAGATTTTGATGTGGAGTTTGTCTCCCCCCAGCATGACACCCCATTTCAAACAGCTATAATTTATATTTTTTCCCTCGAGGAATGGAAAAATAGGGTCATGCAACCAACTAGACCCATCTTGTTACAGAAAAACACCTCCATAGTGATCCAAACGACAGGGCATTATTGCTGTATAGTTATTTGCAAGCATTCTGAGCATTTTTCATGATCTCTTCTACAGAAGCAACTACTGCAGATACCATCACACTTCAGTTGTCAGTAGCAACGTTGATACAGCAGTTAGCATTCAAATTTAACTTCTTCTTATGGCTAACAATGACACCTTCTATTGCCTTGCCGGTTTGCTTGATTTTCCTGGGATTATATTCTTTTGTTTTTGTTCCATCATTTTCAGTCCTCTCTAATGTAATCCTCATGGGCATAACAAATACTTGAAATCAACTTCTCTACATGAGCTTCATTTCTCGTATCATTAAATGAGATGGCATAGTATGCCTGTAGGCATCATAGCTGTGTTATCTGAGGTTCAGGATGGAAAGGAGAGACCACTAAAATACTTCAGTAAGATATTGCACAAGCCTGAGAGAAATAACTGTACTATACACAGGGAGTTACTTGCCACAATGAAGGCAATTTTACACTTGCACCACTATCTGTATAGCAGACATTTTATTCTAAAATCCAAACATGCTTTATCATGTTGGCCACTTAATTTCAAGAACCTTGAAGGTCAAGTAGCTCAGTGGGAACAGCATTTTCAGGAATATGACTTTGAAATACAACACACATCTGGATGCCTTCACACCAATGTAGATGCAATTTCTAGGTGGCTATGTGAGAAATTTTGTCATAAAAAATAGTGGCGAATTGCTGAAGGTACAGAGGACAAGAATTAAAGGTTCTGCCTCTTGTAATGGGTCACCTACCTGGAATGATGAGGGTATTAGGAAAGAACAGCCAAATGATCCCACTTTACAACCATTAGTAAAATGAAAAGAAGCTGGCTATGTGCCAAAATGGAGGAAGAGATATCCAGCCTGAGCAAAGCAGTCGGGGCATACTGGGCACAATAGAATTCCCTCATATTGTCCTTTACAGGAACTGAGAAAAT
Source organism: Dryococelus australis (assembly GCA_029891345.1). Classification (NCBI taxonomy): domain Eukaryota; kingdom Metazoa; phylum Arthropoda; class Insecta; order Phasmatodea; family Phasmatidae; genus Dryococelus; species Dryococelus australis. The sequence goes on from CM057009.1 coordinate 197,801,102, forward strand.
AAAGATGGAAAACACACATGCTTTCAGTTCGTCCTTCAGACTGCAGGGTTCCCGAATTTGTGAAGGAAATGCATAATGTGGCAGCCAATGGGCACTTTGGTGTTAATATGACCCTCGACAGAGTTGGACTGAGATTCTACTTCCTTCATTGCTGGGAGGATGTTGAGAAGTGGTACCAAATGTGCAACACCTGCACTGTGATGAAGGGTCAAAGGACCAGGGGACAAAGTTTCCTCTAGAAATACAGTGTTGCAGTCCCATTCAAGAGGATGCCAATAGATATTCTAGGCCCCTTGCCTGTCACAGATAGAGGTAATCAGTATCTACTGGTGGCCCAAGTATACTAAGTGGCCTGAGGTAATTCCACTCCCCAACCAAGAAGAATATACTATGGCTGATGCACCTGTAGAGAATGGAATCTCGAGGTTTGTGCTGCCACTAGAGAGAGAAAATTTTGTAGCTGCTATGTTCCGTGATATAAGCAAGATTCAGGGATAAAAAAACTATGACTGGACACCCTCAGTTGAATGGAATGGTCTAGAGGCTTAACCATGCTCTTGAGTAGAACCCGTTGATCTTTGTGGCAGACAACCAAAAGGACTGAGATTCAAAGGTGACATTGTTTCTCCTTGTTTACCGTTCGGCTGTTCAGAAGTTTTTTGGGTTACATCATCAAGAATGCTATTTGGAAGAGAGGTACGCCTCCCTAGTGACCTGCTGTTTGGCCGACTGAGGTGTGAGGTGTGCTGTGATTAGGTGGCAGGTTATGTCTCCTCCTCCTTCCACTCCTCTGAGAGGTGTGGCCTGGTTTTTGCCGGCATGTTGGATGAAGGACCTCCATATTTGAGCTGTAGCGACAGATGCATAGTCCTTGTATGTAATTGAAAAATGAGACTTAAGTACAAATATTCATCCTTTGGCTGCTAAAACACAACTGATGAGGTTGGAAGGGTAGAGTGAGGTGGTCAGATGAAGAGGGGAAGGGTCGTGCACCCGACGAGGGTAAATAAGTGTAATTGCATAGTGAATTATGAGTAATTGCATAATGACTAAGTACATGAGTACACACAATGAGTATTTGTGTAATTAGCAATTGCACATTGACTAAGTATCCATAATGAATAACTACAAAAACTATGTACCATGTCCACTACCTCCCACTGCTCACTCGTGACTGAGCTGCAATCATGAATATATTTACGGGTACCCCACTCTATATATTTGAATGCAGCCAAGCACCACAGCCCACTACTGTCTCCAGCTGGCATGCGACTCTGAGCAACTCCACTATCATCTCCAGCTAGCACGTATGACACCAACCGCTCATTCCAGCAGACTGAGTATGTCTCCGATCATCCACATGGAAGGCCCACCACATTGGGTGACGCTGTCTCCCCGCTGGCCCGCTCCTGGTTGCGGAGTGACAGTATCTCGCCATGCCGCCGCTTGGAGGCGACACCTCACGGAGAGCTCTGACTCTCTCTCTCCCCTTCCCCCTCTCCCTCCCCCACCCCATCCACCCAACCAGGCAGACGTAAACTGTTCTTCTGTCGTGAAGTGATACACACTACCCAAATACGGGGAATGCCTGACATTACATAACACCATTTCCTCACATAAACTTTATATTTGTTTTATGCCAATGAGTTTATATATATATATAATTTTATTTAAAAGTTTTCCCCACATTTTATAAGTGGCAGTTATGTAAGCATTTTACATTTAATTATTTTTACATCACAATTGGTTTTGCGTAGGAAAAAAGTATGGTTTAAAATACTTATCCCACATTGCGTAATTGGCACACACACTTTTTTTGAGCATGTGAATTATAATCTACGTGTAAACCCCTGTTCATGTATTTGTCACTTTCTTTTTGTATATAAGAGCTATGCTTTTCTCGCATAACCAAATTATAAGCTACGTGTAACCCTTGTTTTCACATTTTGTGTCACTTTATTTTTTCATTCTATGTCTCTCTTAATGATAATACAGTGAAAAAAATATTTTCATTAAGCGTATTTATGAAATAATATGTATATTAATTTTTTTTATTTTCAAAAATTCTCCTCAAAAACTTTGTATGTGTGTTGGCTAGGTTATTTTGTTATTATTATTTTTCGTGTACCTGCCTTATTGCAAGAAATACAGAAGTTAAGGTAAATAAACAATCTAATTAATTAATAATAAAAAACACAATTAGATTTAACTATTTTACCAATCATGACTTTTTTTTACACGAGTCAATATTTACTCTTACATACAAATTAAACATGAGGCAAGATTTATAACAGTGGATTTCTTTTAATAGAATAATATGTTATATGTAATATTTGTTCTTAACATACATTGTTCGTGCTAAAATACATATATAAAATCACCCAGTTGTTTTTACAACACAATTTTACCTTATGTTTAACATCTTTTTTAAGTTTTCTTGACACGTAAGAATGGTTTTCTTATATAAACTCCCATATAGCTTCACTTTTGCATTGAGAACAAAACATTGGTTTAGAGCACTTATGTAAATTGGCTGAATACTGATTTATTAATGAATTAAAGTTACTACAGTCGACTCTCGATTATCCGCGATAATGGAGGGAGGGATTACCGCGGATAACCCAAAATCGTGGAAAATCGGCATACTAAGAGAAAAATACTGTTTTTGCAACACTAATTTTCGTATGGTCGTAACTGAATACTGGGTGTTTCAGTGTGAAAGCTAGCCTATCCTTGACATACTACTGTATTTATCCACATATTTTATGGGCCTCGCATAATTTCCGTAGGCTATTATTTACTAACAAACCAAGAAATTTAAAAAATGCATAATATATACACCCCTGATTTGTAACTTACAAAACCGGAATATGAAGTGTGTACAATATAAGGGTAATCACAGTAGTTCTCTCACGAACATTACAACAAATGCACAGCTACAATTAATACAAGCAATGCAGCGTGTGGGGTTTATCGCTAAGTGATACTGAAATCTGAAGTTGCGTAAGAGAGAGTTGCTAGGTAACAGGCCAAACCCCCCCTCCCCCTACTCCCCCTGGAGATGCTAAACAAAGATGTGCAAAGCGAACTGCATGTCGCCCATATCACACAAACACACCTCCCACACTGTCCAGTGCGTGCGGCATACAACCGGCCGTTTCAGCATGTGGAAAACAGTGTTTAATGTAGGGAACAAGTTTTGCCTTCCATTCCCAGTTCTTCAAAAAAATATTGGGCTTGTTTCACACACACTAAGTCCGACACTGGCGTTCCCGTGGCACGTTTCTGGTTAAACCACTCCAGCATAGTCTTGTCTAGTTCCGCTTGTGTCGATAGTTTCATCAGTTTCCTATTTGCCAATCCACTTGTCGCGTCCCCCACAGCTCGCAAACTCAATAAGTTTGGATTTATTGTTTCGTATATCTCAAATTGTTGTTTCTCCCACTACATACAAAAATGAAAGCTGTATTATTACACTTCCTCCTTCAAGTTTATTAGAAATTTCCTGCTTCTGCTGTAAATTTAAAACCACACGTGTACATTTTGCAGACATTTTTCGGCTGAAAATGAGCAAAACCAAAATCAAACGTAACTACTGACTGGTGAGTTAAAACTGACACTGACCGTGGGAATGCGATACATGGGAGGAATGCGGCGGTCGCGCTGGGTTCCAGCTATACCTAGCAGCCAGCAGCTAGGCTAGCGAATTGTACTGTGTTGTCAGCTTGCTGTCTTGCAACGTAACTAAGCTCATTGCGCTATCGGGAACACATTTTGATGTACATTTGCATCGATAAAGAAACACATTTCATTTCATAGTTTTTTTCAGAGATTACCTGTTATGAATTTCATTAGTTAAGAAGGGTGTTTTATTAGATAACTTCGTTCTGGCAGTGTTTGAGTTTATTTCCAAAATTTGTTTTTATCTTTCTGAATATGCAGCGGTTTAGCCGCAAAGCGGATAATCCACTCGTGGATAATTGAGAGTCTTCTGTATATGCATAGTATCTTCTAATATTAATTACTTCATTATTAGTTACAGTTTTTATAATTTTCTTTCGAGATTTACCTAATATGTAAAGTGGGTAGTTGGTAATAATTGCTTCATTTGTATAGTGGATTCTGCCTTCATATCCTATGAGGGAAGAATCTCACTTCAGATCATGGACTTCATATGTTTGCAAGCAATACATACTTTGCAATTTTGGAGATAAATAAATCAGACCATGGGTAAGGAGGCATGAATTTAAAATCATTTGTGGAATTATCGTCATGGGAGTAAGATATTGAGAATTCTTTTACAATAAATGACAGTAGTATTTTGTAGTGGTTTTCAAAACCTTCATTCAACACAACAGAACATTAGTGGTTGCACACAACAATAATAATTACACTGTTTTCATTTAGATTCAATGCATACCCAAAATTACATATAGTGTTTTCATAAAAATATTTTTAAATAATACTTTGAATGATTACAGAGAAAAAATAATAGTTATAGTGATGGCATCCACAAAATTATTTACAATCTTTTCATAAGAATTTTGTCACATTGTGAATGCATACACAAATATAGTTCCAGTCTTTGCATAAGGAATTTTTTTTTTAAATAATACTTGCAATCTTTTTGCTTACTGTCAACCGGAGTGACTATGGTCTCAGGGGTGACTATGGTCCAAAAAATTGATAAAATGTTGTTAGGCCTATTTTCGCAATTACATTTTTTAAAAATTCAGATCATTTTTTTTTATTGCCGGCGTACTTTTCTTTTTTAAAATGTTAAACTTGGTGAAGCTTGTATTCAACATGTTTTTGCCGTATTCATTTGTTTCAGCACGTATTTTTTAAAATTAAAAACCAAAGTTGGCTACACTGTTTATTGTTGTTAGTAGACTGCTGTTTGTATTTGTCAGTTAGATGTGTTAGAACTTTCATTACTTCACTTGGAAGGTATGTATGCAGTAATAACATTTTATGAAATGGTTTAGTACCTTAAAAAGCAAATTAATAAATTGTTATCCAATTGCCTCCTTCTTTTGGGGTTACTATGGTCATGACTATATTTTCATTGTAAAGTTGTCTTATTGGTTATGGTATTAAAGTCAAAAGTATTGTTACTTCCTTTTTGTGGTACTGGTATGTTGTAATAGCTCATGTGTTCTATATTTCCATTTCTGTTTCTTTTTGTTTTAGTATTTACTACAGAATGGAGAGAAATTACACGAGATAGCCTGGTTCCAGATCATACATGGATTACTCACCACAGCAAATGGCAGGGGCAGTTGTAGCTGTTAGAAGTTTGCTCTTACATCATTTAAATGGCTGACTGGGGTTTTCCTGTTACAACTTTCGAGCTTCTTGGTGACTATCTACAGAGACAGGGCCGAGAACCAAAAAAATTTTCTGATTGTTGCACACCTGGCATTGAGTGGGTACGTAGTTTTATAATGCAAAACAAAGAGAAAATTAGTTTCAGACTGGTTTCTAACATAAATCCCAATTGAGATCACGTTGGTCCAAGTGAAATCAATAATTATTTTCATAGTTTACAAGATATTGAGGGTATACCTCCTGAAAACATAAACTTTGATGAGACTAACCTTGCAGACGACTCAGGCAGAGCAAAATATCTAACAAAGAGAGGAATGAAACACTTTGAAAGAGTAATGACTAGTATAGTGTCCTCTACGAGTGTAATGTTTGCTGCCACTGCATCTAGTATTCTTTTGCCACCATTTGTAGTCTATAAAGCGGAATGTGTGTACAATCTGTGGGTAATGGTTGGACCTCCAGGAACTTGATATGCAGCATCAAAAAAGGTGGTTCGAAAGTAGAAACTTTGAGGAATGGTTTTTCTCTATTGTCCTGCCATATGTAAGAAAGGTGAAAAATGGTGAGATGTTTGTGTTTTTTACCCAACGTTTTAGAGGCATGCAAAATTAATAACATACATTTCAAGTGTTTACCTGCCAACTCGACTCACATCTGTCAACCTCTGGATGTGGTATTCTTTGCTCCTTTAAAGAGATACTGGTGGGATATTTTTATGGAATTCAAAAGAAGCAACAGTGGGAGAACTGTTTCAGTGTCAAAAGTACAGTTTCCATATTTGTTAAATTTTCTTGTTACAAAACTTGCTTCAACTGCAGAAAAGTCTATACAGTCAGGTTTTCATATATGTGGAATTTTCCCACTGAACCACAATGAAGTGCTGAACTGTTTAGCCGAAGAAAACACTGTGGAGCAAACCGAAAATAATTCTTCAGTTGGTAGTGACATTGCTGAGTCAGTTCTAGTGTGTTAAAATAAATGTACTATCCAAACAAGCACAGAAATGGGCCAACAAGAAAGAAGAGAACCAGGAAAAAGTGTGTATGTTGAGGATGTCCAACCTAGTCCGTTACTTCAAGATCAGTCTCAGACTGGAACATGTGGTGAAACAACCAGAAAGAAGCAGAAAAGGCATGCAAAAGAAGATTCATCTGACTCTGAAAATACAGTTGAAATAAGTTTTAGAAAGAGATGAAGAAACTTGGGAGGAGTTTAAAAAAAATAGAATGGCAGAAGATAGTGTTGGATCTAGAAGGGAGCCAATGGTTGATAACTATGTACTGGTTCAGTTTTGCATAACAAAAACTAAAGTTCATTACATTCGTAAAGTGATTCATGATGACACTATTCCTAAAGAAGAAGATGAAGTGATAGTTTGATTTCTTAGAAAATGTTATGGATATTTTGTGTGGCCAAAAGAGGCTGACATTTCTGTTGTTAGTGTGGATGAAATTTTTCAAATACTTCCCCAACCTGTTGAGCATAGGTGAGGCAAACTGCGCTTCTATGTAAACTTTTCTGGCTTTAACTTGAAATAATATTTCAAATCTAACAGTTTTTGCTTATATTCAATGAATATCAGTTTATTTTGCTTTTGACAAATTATATGGAAATTTGTTTTCTTCCTTGTGATAAAACTGTACATATTTTTACTTCAGAATGATGTTAAATAAATGTTTTTATATATAAATCTACTTGGGAAAGTATTATCTTTACGCCTACAGACACACCCCATCTATTTCTGCCCCATACAGTACCTGTTATTAAGGGATTTTAGTATATGACCTTAGTGACCACACCCCAAAGGGTGACTATGGTCACCAGTTTTCCAGCTACAAGACAAATGCCAAGTGTTCTAAAAATGTATATTTTGCAACTTAAAGACTGCAAATAATATGCACTAAATCACACACAATATTTATTAAAATGTCATTTTTAATGTATGAAATATTGAAAAAAATGTGAAAAACGTGACCATAGTCACCTCGGTTGATGGTATACATTGTTTTCACACAACATTAGTTACAGTCATTGCATGTGAAATTTGTCACTTATATTTCTTGAATAATACTTAGTCTTTTTTTACACATGCATAATTACTTAGAGTATTTCAGTCATTGCTTCTGATTTCACCGACACAGAGTCCGGCACTTCATATCCTTCTATGAGATGTATAATTTTCTCCATTTTCCTAACGATGCAATCCCTTCTTATGTGGTTTGTTTGCGAAAATATCTTTGGTTAAAGCTAGTGTTCCAAGTGAGCAATTCTCACCGTAGAAGTAAGATGTAATGTCCTGGTCTTTATGCAACTCCTGGAGTAAGAACTGATAAACATATTTAATTTTGTGTGATGCAAAGTAAATTATGTAAGTAGCAAATTTGTTTTCCCTGGCGCCATCGGGTGAGACATGAGATGAAGGAATACACTTTTACTTACTGGTGGGTGGGCGCCAGCAGTGTTTCGCAGACATCGCACTTTGAGACGCATGTTTCTCTGGGATGCTGTGGGTTCTGTGTGTTTGTCTCACCTGAGCAGCTTTACAAATTACTTTGCATTACTAAACATTTTATGAAATACTGTCAAAAGTAGGAGTTTTCTGGGCAAGAAACATATTTTATGCACTGAGAGTTACTTTTATTGTTCCACTTATACACATTGTACCAATAATGAGTTACGCTTAATCCCGAGCATGACTAGCTAATTCTGTGATGGGCGTTTGCCCTGCTCCTGATTCAACTAGCACACTCTGTGATGGATGAGTCCTCCATGGTGCGTGAGAGCACAATCTCCACAGGGTAAGGGGTCTACAGCCACTGGAATGAACTGCAGATTTCACCCGGAGATGGGACACGAAGTATGAACATGAACACTAAACATGTGTGATTACCTACGTCACTAACGCATACTCGTCGGGACACGTCCCCTAACCACGTGATGTGTGGCGACGGTCTATACTCTTAGCAGGCTAGGGTGAAAACAATGTCACCGTACAAATTACACAAAATATGAATTAGAAAGTATTGGACACAACATGAATAGGCACAATAAACATGCAGGTGCATGAAAACATTCTTACAGGACGCGGATGCCGCTGGATGAAGTTCTTAGCGGGCCATGTGGTGCAGGTGAAATTGCAATATTTTCAGTAAAATTCCTTGAAATCCTGTTGGTCAAAATTACGGTGCGCTTCAGAAAATTATTCTGATTGGGTTTTAAGCCTACAAACGTGTCCAAGGTGCCTGGTGGTGGAAAATTAAATGTGTGCGATGACCGCTTGATCAGTTACAAAAGCATCAATCATAGCAAAAATTACAAGAACCCTTAAGTGAACAATACATATTACCCTGAGAAAACACGGCACATATGAAATCACAAATAAAAACACTTTGAGCACAGCGAAGGCGCAAACATGGACTTGGCAGCTGTTAACCACGTAATCGCAAATTATGTGGCTGTAAAACAATTTAACATGACAAAAAACCTAAAATACATACATACAAATTTACCCATAATATTGCCAGTGGCAATGAAGCAGAAATTACAATGCAAAAGTCTTTAACATAAGTGGATGGTGCCTGATTCAAAGTTGCGTGGGCCGCATGGCCTCACCGACATCTTTCCTCCTCCTCTCAATTTAAGTTTCAAAAAGCTGTAAGGGCACAAAATAATAATTTAAGCGGAAGTATTATGCGGGTGTGTCTGGCAAGACTTACACAAAGCAAAGGTTAACCGATAAACTAAAGTGAACTATAGAAATCTAACTCGGTGCAAAAATATGAAGTGTATACGTGACATCATCTTGCCTCACCAGCTCTCCTAGGACGACTGCCAGAGGCAGGGGTCGCGCGGACCTACCATGGCTGCGTACGGGGTTCACACAAGCGGAAGTGATATGCACGCCGAGTGAAAATGTTATTACATGAAAAGAAGTGGCACTTAAATTCTTTTTTAAAACAAAATTATTAGAGCAATTTTAAATCAGAAATATCATTACTAAGAAATCGTCTTTTGAAGGCGTTCACGCCTGAATATCGGTGTCCAGCTCTTCTGTGCAGCACGCACTTTAAATTTCAAAAGCCAACATGGCGCAATATTATGAAAAGAACATTTTTACATACATTTTACTGTGAAAGACAGACATGTTAGATTGGCACAAATTTAATCCTGCATATAAGAAAATTCATAACACAGAAATAGTTTCCCATTAGGAAAGTCTGTCATTGTGGTGGTCTGAGTGCATGTGCTACCCACGTGTCAGTGAAGGTGGCAAGTGCAGTCATGGTCTATGTGTTGCTGGCTCTTAGCATCATGCTGTATGCCAAAATTGCATAATACACTCGGGAGCACTTTGTGTTAGAGTTGTGACTGTAGTGAGCGTGATTCATGTTTACCTTGAAATGGGAAGCAAAGGTATGTTGCCCAAGCTCTCTCTTGCGGGAGGGTCCCTGCAGGTTTCCTGCTGAGGCGAAAAGTTGAACTAATCGTCTTGACCTAATGAGAGCAGGGTTGTAGTGCTTAAGGGTGGCATGGAGTTGGAAGGCTTGTTACTTCTAAAGCTGCAGGTCGTCCTCTGTTCCTTGACCTGTAGCACGCAGGTTTGTAATGCTGTGCACAGACTCTTCATTGTTACACTTTCAAAGTTTTAAAAACTGAATAACTTAGTTTACGTTAATGTCTCCGATTATCGTAGTTTGCATCACACTGACTAATGCAGCTGCCATGAACCGAAGCTGACTGGTTCCATAATTATACTAGGAATTTTTAAAAATTCATTTCCACATATATTACAGCATTCCAATATGGCGGTTACACCCCTTCGATTTTCCTTATAGTAACCCCTAGCACTCATAGCAACAGTATGGCAAATAGCACTCATGTGCCGGCTGGAGACAGTAGCAGAGCTGCTCAGAATCGCACACCGGCTGGAAATGGTAGTGGGCTGTGGCGCTTGGCCGCATTCCAACATGTAGGGTGGGGTATAACCTAAAGATATTGGTGATCGCAGCTCAGTCGCAAGTGAGCAGTGGTAGGGAGTGGATGTGTACATAGTGTTTATACTTATCCATTATGTGTACCAAGTGTGTAATTACTATCTGTACTTATTCATTATGAATACTTAGTCATTGTGCAATTGCTAATTACACAAATACTCACTGTGCATACTTGTGTACTTGCAATTACTCATAATTCATTATGCAATTACACTTATATACCCTCATCGCGTGTCCCACCCTCCCCCTCTTCTTCCAACCTACTCACTCTACCCTTGTCAATTGTGGTTCGGCAGCCAAAGGGTGAAAATATATACTTACTCTAAATACACAATTACATGCAAGGACTGACTCACTCTGCGCACCAGTCGCTTCAGTTTAAATCAGGTGTTGCTTCATTTGATATGCCAGCAAACCAGGTCCTTAGATCAGGAAGTCCCACAGGGGGAGGAAGGAGAGGGGCCATAACCAGTCACCCAATCACAGCACACTTCCCAGGAGTGGGAGGGTAGGGGTTTAGCCAATCACAGCACACCTCACAAAGGGGGGTAGAGGAACTCGTCAACCAATCACAAAAATTCTAACAAGGGAGGTAGGGGAAGAGGCATGGCTACCATTTTGAATAAATTATGTCATGAAACTCTTCTGCGCCCACTACTCGTCGTATCCAGATATTTCTTACAACTGGTTTGCTTCATAAAGGTTGAAGGGGTATCTTTCAGGATATCATGCCAGTAGTATTGGCATAATAAGAAATATGAATTTTATCCTATTTTGAAAAGGGTCCTATAAGGATAATTTTTACAAAACTTACATGGTAGTGAATACCAATATACCTACTACAGGGTTTACTACCTTTACTACACTTTGTGACAAGAAACGGGAATAGTATCCTAAACTGATAGCAGACATTAGGATTTTTCCAAGTGTTATAACGTTGAGAAAATACTGAAAGGGGGTCTATCAGGATTGTAGTTTTCAACTAGTTCACAAGTTTTTAACATCCTGAATAGTATCCTGTTCAGAAAGAGATCCTATCGTGATTTTGCAGAATGTTTTTTAGTGAAGGCAAACTGGATTTGTGTCATGTGTGAATGTTTCTGCACACAAGGCAAAGTTCCTTTTTCAAAACTCTCAAAACGGGCACTAACATTGTTGATATCTGACAGAAATAAAACTCATACTCTCTCGTTAATAGATATCATTGCTTACCCAATGAAACCATGTATCTTGAGCCCCAGGCACTCTGAAAAATATATATTCTGAGTTCACATAAGATATGTTTGGAGAGCTACACAAAGGTCTATGTAACATGGTGACTTGCAGGGTTCTAGTTCAGCTGCACACAGTACTGGTTAACATACGAGCTACTTCATTAGCTCTTGACATGGGTGACAATGATAGTTTGCTCTAAAGGATGTAACATCTTTGGTTTAAACCATTGTAATAGTGTTATAAAGCACAGTAACAGTGCAATTTGTATTTCAGAATGCTATCTACACTTTACTTGGTTATAGAACAAAATATAGCAAAAGATATTCATTGTATTCCACATGCAAACCCCTACAACAGGTTATACATTTTAACAGAGATACCAAAGCGTGGTTGTGATGTTAACGGTCAAGGTTCGTTGTTGGAATGTTAACAGCGGGCTCCAAGGTCGCAGTTGTGACTCGGCACTGCGTGAGGGCTCTGCTAGTCTGCACCCACTTTGTGTGGCAGTGCCTTGCTTGCCTTTCAGTCGTATGACTCACAGTTGCAGCTTACTGGGAAACGGGAGGATGGCCTGGGGAGGGAAAGGATAAGTTGACAGGTTTGTCGCATTTCAATACCCGTGTCTTCCGGCTTTGACCATTACCCCAACAGAGGGCAGGTGCCAGGATGCTCCAAGGGTTTAGGCCATACAATATCTTGCATACCCCTGCCGCATTCTGTGGTGTATCTATATAAACTTTTGTTTTACAAAGTGCGTGTTACACTGCGTCAACTATTCTGTTAAATATAAATATGATTTTATCCACCACTGACTGTTCCTTATAGCGATATGAAATGTCGAGTAATTGTGTTGTGTAGCTCTGCTTTTACGACCATATTATCACACAGTCATAACAATGCCACCCACAAATTCGGCAATGAAAGTTATTTAGCATACGTTGTGCTAAGGAAATACTACTTTATGTAAATTTAACTTTCGTTTGTCAAAAAGACATACGCATCCTGCACCAATTTAGAAACTGCATTGGTCTTAATCAAATGCTCAGCACATGCCAACAATATCGGCTCTCACATCTCTTAAAACCATTTTTGAGTTAACTGATGCAATTAATGATAACTGAGTAATTACTTTTCATCTTTGAAAAGTTAGATGGACAAGCAATTATTTCGCCCGTCAGCTACCTTAGTCAGTAATTTTAACAATGCAAAATTTGTAGTTATAGTTTTACCTGTTGTATGCAAAATCTGTATGTGATATGTATATTTTACTGGTGTGGGTACTGCTGAAATGATATCTGTTTGAAGTTCAAAGCAATTGCATGTAATACCAAAGGGTTTTCTTGATGTTTCAATAATTTATCTGTATCTGTCCCATATGTAATGTTTGTGCAAATAGGAAATATAAATATTTTTCTTATAATCTAGAAAACTGATCTCACCATGGTCCTAAATTGTATGTGACATTTTGTATGACAAAATATAGCAGTTACAAAATATGAGAGGAATTTTTTAGGAACTTGCATGTTCCTTTTCATAAACTCGAAATAGAACTAATACTTTTTTTTTTTTTTTTAAAGGAACTTGAACTAATTCCTATGTTACAAAAAGGAATTTGAACTGGAACTAGTTACTTTTCAAAAGGAACTTTCCAAGCTTTGGATATTATGCACATAATGGATCATACTCTTAGAATAATGCCCTCTAATCTAAGTGGTAGTGATGTCAGTAATATGAAATTTTTCACAACATATGCTAAACAAATCCACAATTTTAAGAAATTTGCAAGAACAACAGCATTAACCTGAAGAAGCACAAACAACTCTGGTAAAAGCAGAGGGAAAAAAATTGGTTTATGTGCAAGGACGACTATTGAGAGAAAACTTATCATATTTAATTAATCTCTGCCATGATCTCGGACACAATTGTTACACTGGAACATGACTAGATATAATATGGCAGTAATGTTATTAAATCTGTACATTATCATATTCATTGATAATGGAGTTTGGTCACTCAATTATATGTTGTCAAAATTAACAAGAAAAATTTTAGTCATACACTGAAATGCTTAATTCAGATATGTACGTAAATAAATCAGAGAGACTGAGCCCTATATATAAATATTTTAAGTAAATGGAATTGGGGAAAATACTTTGGGAATGCAGGAACTAAAATTTACATGCTCAAGATTGCACAATCTAAAATCTGTTACTGGTGGTATCCAAGCTCAGATGGAAAGATATCATTGTATAATAATGGAACCATGTGGTCATTTAAGAAATGACTCAGTGATGCACTGAAGTCTAAAAGCTGCAAAAACAAATGCATCTATACCAGATATTAATATAAATGTCCAAGATAAAATCAAACCGGAAATTTAGTTTAACATGGCATGAAGTTCATTTATCTGCGAAATATTTTTACTATATTAGATTATAAATTATACTTTTTTTTTACTAATTCTGTTTGATGGTAGAGTTCCCAAGGGGGGTAACTGTATTTGATAAGGACGGCGAGAAGGGGGGGAGGACAAATGACTGCATTTGGGTTCCTGTCTCATAAACGCCCTATCTCAGTCGACTGCAAGTAGATAGTAAATGCAAATCGTAGCGCATGTCTCAAATTCTCAGAAATTTAACCAAATATCAAGGGACTAAAATATGTTTTGTGCACTTCTCCAGTTCTTATAAATTTAACAAAATATCAAAAAACTTAAATTTTTTAGAAATGTAATAAAATATGAAGACCCTAATATATGCCTTAAAATCTAAAATAAATTGAACAAAATATCAAGAAAGTGATTTACTAAAAAATAATTAACATATTATTAGGAAATTGATCTTAATTTTTTTATAAATAAAACAGCTTTTTGACAACCCTTAGTAAAAAGATGGGAAAATTAATTGGTAACTAAAATTTCGAAAGAGTGTGCAGAAGGAAACTATATTAAGAGTTTTCATTTGAATAAAATACAAAAGTTATATTAACAAATGTAAAACATGTGCTAATGAATATTGACAAGAACATTAATTAGTAATTTATTGTTTATCTACTATTATGTGCATGCTAATGTATAACAATAAAATTTAAGATTTAGTACTTTGCGAATGCAAAAAATCTTTTTGCAAAAATGTTTAGAAACATGTGTAAATTGTGTAATAACGTAGAAAAAAATATTTAACTGTAAGTAAGACACTGATGAAATAAAAAATATCAACTTATTTTTATCAACATGCACTGAATGTTAGTAACAACGAACAAAAGAAACTAACTATGTAAATAAAAAAAGTTCATTTTAAAAATAAACATTTAAAAATTGACTTTGTCATGAATAAAAAACTGAACTCCTTATATAAATTAGCACAACAGAGACTGCTTCAGCTGCCTGTGTATAATTTTTTTTAAATAAATTGTAAAGCATTATTTGTAATAAACAAAATGAAAAGCTGAAAACTCCAAACTTCAATTGGCTTACTCTTATAGGTTTAAAGTCATTAGTCAAAAATGTAAATTTAACAGTATGTTTAATGTTAAGGAAATATGATTTTAAAGATTAATTTCTAATAAACATTACTGAGAAGAAGATAATTATAACAGAAATGAATTGCTGAATGAATTTAATTTTGATTTAGATATCTGCATTTAACCTAGAAATAGAGATTGAAACAGAAATGTTATCAAAAATGTATTTGAATTTGGTGAAGATATATTTACCCAGCCAAAAAATAGAAGACAAGGAATGTATAATAAAGATAAAGAATTTAAACAATTTAATTTTGGTGAAAATGTATTTCTTCAACATAAAAATTGAAGGTGAGAAATTTATAATGAAGGTTAGTATTTAAACAATTTAGTTTTGATAAACCTATATTTATTCAACCTAAAAATATAATACAAGGAATTTGTAACACAGTTGAAGATTTAATCTTGATGAAAATGTTTTTACTCAGCCCAAAAATAGGAGACAAAAAATTATTTAAACAATGTAATTTTGATGAAGCTATATTTAATCAGTCTATAACGAGAAGACATGGAATTTATAGTTCAATCTAAAAATTCTATACAATTTAATTGTGGTGAAGATATATTTATTCACCCTAGAAATGGAGATCAATACAGTAGGGTTTTATAAAATAAATTGAAATTTATGACAAAAAATTTACCCAGCCTTGAAATAAAAATTTATATAGAAAAAAAAAAAATTGGGTTAGTTGTAGAATTGAGAATATAAACATTCATAACTGAAAATCCAGAAAATTTGTAACCCCTGGCAAGTGATATTATAAAATAACTAAAAACCAGTCATTAATAAAAAGAATAATATTTTGTATTAAAGTAATGTGATAAATGGTATAAAGATAAATCTGATAATAAAATCATTGTTTATGAATCATGGAGGTCAGCAAGAAATGTATTTTAGAACTACATACTCAATAAATTACAAATCAAAAACAATATAACTTCCTAAATATATTTCTCAATAATATATCAATGCAAATGATTGAATTTGAAGTACCAGGCTTTGGTTTGTCATTATATTCAACAAATAATCTTAAATATTTTTTTAATATATATGAAATTTATTAAATGGTTCAACATATAGTGGATTACTAGATAAAATAAAAGACGTGAAAGTTTGTATCAACATAAAAATCAATGATCAAATATGATTAATGTATGCTGTTAAATCAATTTTATATCCCGTAGACAAAGATCTGCAAAGAATTTCAAAATATAAACATTTTGGGTTGGAAATAAAAAAATGTGAAGAAAATTTCTAAATGCCAATGAGAAATGATTTTATAAAGTTTAATTTTGAAAATAAATTTATTTTTCAGTAAATGTTAATACTTTTAATGAACATATTTTCAATATCTTCCCACTACCAATTACAATTAATAACAAAAAATTAAACACAAATTAATTTATTATATTTTACTAATTAAAATAAAATAAATTATTGTTGGATTAAATAATTACCAATATTAACTTTTGGGAAATATAAGAATCATCAAAAGAAAATTTTTTCATGTGATGTTAAGTAATATTCTGGGTGTCAACAATAAAATGCCCTAATTTCAGACGTGTTGTAAAAATCAGTAAATGCATTTTTCTCAGTTTTGCCTATTCTTCTGTGTACTGCAGGTTTCAAATTACCACCAAAATTTACCAGCTTCTGTCGACTGCCACCTGGAGCGCTGCAATTAGTTTATCTCAAAATGGCGTCAGTTCAGCAAAAAGCGCAGGTAGTTGTGTGGTTTACAGAGTTTGTCTATTGTGCGGTTGCAAAGGGAGTTTAGACTTGTTTTTAAGACAATGGCACTTGATGAAATGAGGGTTAATGAATTGCACCGCAAGTTTCTGGCCACAGGTAGTGTTTTGAAAAGCACAGGTGGAGGCCAAAAACATGTCTCTGACGAACATGTTGAGAACGTCAGGCAAGCATTATGCCACAGTCCAAGGAAGTCAATTCGCCGGGCTTCCTGGGAACTGCAGATGCCACGATAGACTGTCCATAAGCTGTTTCAAAAGCAGTTGCATCTGTATGCCTACATGGTGCAGATTCTGCAGGGAGCTGACACCCAAGGACAAACCACTGCGATACCAGTTTGTCTGAAGCAAAACAACAGAGACATAGACTATCTGACCAAGATTATGTTTTTCGACGAAGTCACCTTTCATGTTTCTGGTGTGGTTTACGCCACAAAAGTGTGACCTTCAAGACCTCCGTTCCAGGATTGTAGAAGCAATCCACATGTTGCATGTTGCAGTGGAGATGGATGGAAATTGAGTACAGGTAACCTGCAGGTCACCAAATGGGCTCACATTGAAGTCCACTGATTTTATCCTAATAACTTGAAGTGCTGTGCTACTCATGTGCATCAACAAATTGCCTTCATTTTAATTCTTTCATTCCTGACAGCCTAACAAAATTAGGGCATTTCATTGTGGACATTCTGTGTAATTGTAAAGAATGATTTCCAAAATTTTAAGGAATAATATGTTTTGAAAATGTTAGTAGTACATTAAAAGTTCCTTTTATAATTTATGTTGATTTTGAATGTTTATTAAAAATATATAGAAACATGCAGATCAAATTCTATAAATTTATATGTAATAAAAATCTTAACAAACATGAATAAATTGTTGTATATTTTTATGTTGAATATAGTAATGGTGATTATTAAAGCCAATAAAATATATTTGTGAAGATTCACTAAAAGTTTATATTAATATAATAAAAAAAGTAATGGCAAATTAAATTAAAATTGAAAGTATTAAACAGAAAAGTATTAGAAAATGTTAGAAATTCAAAAATATGTCTTCCTTGTAAAGAAAATACAGCGGAAGGCCGGAATACCATGGCCTGTTATACTGCGGAATCGGTTATACCTCAGGGCAATTTATGTCCCCCGACCTAAATAATTAAATAAGTGAAAAGCGTGCGGTCAGGTAGGCGTATGGTCTGTCGGCAGGTGGTCGTGGGTCACTGATGCAGACGAAGCGCCCGCTTATGAGGAGGGTGGGAGGCGCATATTCTCCCTCCTTTCAGCACCAAGATCTATTTTACTGATTCATTACAGCCAATTTTGTATGTTTTCCCGTATTCAGTTTCCTTGGCATGGTGCTATGTCTTTGAAGGAAGAATTCCTAGTGGTCCTTTTTTTCATGTGACCCTAATACCTGTTCTGCTGTTTGGTTTACAAAGAGGCTAAAAAAATTTTTACTGTAGCAGTCTTTCCGTCGTATCTGAGCGTTGGATCATTGTGGAGGATGGGACGGCCATATTCCAAGTTTTACTGGTTAACATAAAATGTGTGTGCATTGTATAGCATAACACATTTAAGCAATTACAATTATTCAATGCCAAAATGTTTACCTACATTAAGTTTAAATACGCTGGAATAATGTTGTAAAAGGGATGCAGATTTCTGTGGCGCATTTTGTATAAAACTGGTTTGCAATGCCAGGGGTTCTGGGTTCAGACTCTGGGTAAGGTAGGGACGAAGTCATTTACAGGCCTATTATTAATTGCCTATGGGGTATAGCTCTATGTAATCATTATAATTATGATGTAGGCACTTTGATTATAATGTGTATATAGCGGCTATTCGGTTTGTGTTCTTATTTTTGAAAAAACAAATTCAGAAATTTGAGGCGCACAGTTTTATTGTCCTGAAAACATGCACGTTAGGACATGCGTCGCGGACTGCATACAAAAGCTATTGTCGACAAAGCTTTATGCAGAGAAGTGGTCTTTCTTTGCATGCCACAAATAATATGTTTTTGTTTGTTTTAGTTTTCCTTTGTAAAATGTAAATCAGATGAGCAAGAGACGTGTTTCAAAACACGTGAGGCACTGATAGATCCCATCTGTATTGCAAGCGTGCTTTGACCTCTGTTTAGTTTCATGTTGACATGAGCTTCCTTTCTCTTCCTCAGTTCCAACCATGCCTGTCGGTGGGTAGGGGGGTGAACCCCCTCCTCTAACCCGTGTGACAAACAACTCGCAGCGAACACCACCTTTGGTGTACATCCTTTGCTTGGAAAATGCTGTATTTCTTAGCTATTCTTGCTTGAATGCATGTGACCCTTTTTATCACATCATGTTTTTCTTTCTTTGTTTCTCTCCTTGGGTGCTATCATGTCCAGTGATGCAGGTAAAAAAATTAAAATTCAGATAGCAAGGGGCTAAATGTTTAATGAGTTATGGCGGTAAATAACAACACTTGTGCAGTGTTTGACAGATAGGTGCCACGCCCCATTATAACAATGGATTTTTTTTGCTACTGTACTCTGCCACTCCAGGAATAGCATGGAAAGCTATAACACGGGTGAGTAATGTCCCCCAACAGCCTCATTATATCAAACTTTTACTGTATTAAAATTTTTTCTAAAAACCTTTGCAATATATGTTACATTTTAAAAATAAAATAAAATATTTTCAAAAATTGGTAATGAAAGAGTAAAATAAAATACATAAGAATTTATCAATTGAAAAGCTTAAAAATAACTTGGATATATAGAGATCACAATTACTGAACTATAGCAATATAAATTACAAAAGCCCATCATTTATAGCAATATATTAATTATTTTTCAAGTTATATATCAAATAATTGGGAAAGATGTTGAAAATATTGGTTTAATTTACTTCATTTAGTAAAAAAAAAGTCGCAATTGGTCTAGAATTAAGTTTTTTAGACATATTTAAATTTACAAGCACAAGAGTAGATCAATAATCTGAAAATCTTCAAAATGAACAATTTAGAGAAACATCAAAGTTTGCAGATTAACAGATATAGTTATATTAATTGGGAAATATGTTTCCCTTTAAATATATGGATTAAGAAAATAGATAGAGATGTGTGTGTACGTGTGTGTCTCCTCTCTCTCCCCCCTCCCCCTCTACCAGCCAGCCAGCCGCGTTAAGGCCATGACACGTGGGTATGCACTTGCGCAAAGAGGCCGTAACCTGAACTTTTCATAACGAAATATTTGTTTGAAGTGTAAAATTATGTCTCTTGTTTATTTTCAGGTTTTTCAAATTTTTAAATTTTTTTAATGTATGTATGTTAGTATGAATCCAAAATGTGTGCTGTGCAAAGATTAAGAACATTACCATTCCGGCGTGAATGCTGTCATAAAAAAAACCTTTAAAGAATACAGAAAATTCATAAGAAAAATCTAAAATGTAAATCAATATTTATATTGTTTATGTGCAATTTATTTTCAAATATCAAAGTTTCACTCAGCGTGCATAGCACTTCCGCTTGTGTGAATCCCATAGGCAGCCATGGTAGGTCTACGCGACCCCTGCCTCTGGGCAATCCGTCAAGGAGAGCTGGCGAGGTAAGACGCTGTCACGGCAATACAACCTTTTTGAACTGACGTAGATTACGATAGATTCATTTTAGTATACCGGTTAACCTTTGCTTTGCATACATTTTGCCACACATTCCCCAGCATTATGCTTTCGCTTAACCTAATAATTTGTGCGTTTGTGGCGTTTTGAACATAAACGAGGAGGAGGAGAAAGTTGTCCGAAAGGCCACGCGGCCCGCACAACTTGAATTAAGTGCCATCCGCCTATGTTAAAGGTGTTTTCATTGTAATTTCTGTATCATTTCTGCGGAAATTTTAAGGACTTTATTTTCATGTATGTTTTTCCTTTGTAATTTTCATGTTTAATTGTTTTACGGCCACATCACCCGCGACCACGTAGTTAATAGCTGCCAAGTCAATGTCCGCACCATCCATACATACACTTTGAGAGTTTATCTGTGTAAAATCATGTGCCCCGTAATTTTTTTTAATGGTTCTATGTAATTTTCATTCAGGGTTTCGTGTATATTTCACGTAATTGATGCTTTGTATGTATGACCACGTGGTCAATTTCAAGGTTGATTTTCCAGCCATCAGGCATGCTAAAAGCCTTAAAATGCCACAGTTTGCCAGAGAATATTTTCCTATTCTCAAGAATAATCTATCTGAACAGAATTTGCCGTTTTAACAAGGGGAGACTGAAATTTTATCTACACCACGTGATCCGCTACAAAGCATTTCCAGCGGCATCCACATCATCTAAGTTAGCTTTCATGTATCTGCATGTTTATTGTGACCATCCATGTCGTGTCCCATCATATTTCAAGTATGTTTATGTAATTTATGCAAAATGTACTGTGATATTATTTCCGTCCTAGCCGGCTATGTGTATAGGCCGTCACCTCACTGACCATGTTCGGCAAGACAAGCCCTGACGAGTCCGCATTAGTGATGCCAAATAATCGCCCTTGTTTGTTAATTTGGTAATTCTCTGCGCCCTGTCTTCCAGAAAAATCGGCAGTCCACGCTAGTGGTTGTCGACCCCTTTCCTTGTGAAGATTGTGTTTTCTAACACAACAGAAAATTCATCCACCTAGGAGTGCGCTAGATTAATTGCAGGCTGGGGAGCACCTGAACAGAGTTAGCTAGACACATCCGAGTTTTCCGAAGAGTAATGTTGCCACAATCTTGTATGGTTAACAGAATAAAAGCAGGTATCACAGTGTACAAAGTCTCTTGTCACCTTGTAAGTGATCAAAGTTTAGTAGTGATGTTTAGTAATGAAAAGTGTTTTATAAGGACGCTCGGGTGAGGACACACAGAACCCATAGCATCCCCGAGAACCCTGAGTTTCAACAGTGCAGTGACTGGGAAACACCACTGGCGCCCATCTACCATAAGTTATTGTGTCACTGTTTGTC
This sequence comes from Dryococelus australis, assembly GCA_029891345.1. Lineage (NCBI taxonomy): Eukaryota > Metazoa > Arthropoda > Insecta > Phasmatodea > Phasmatidae > Dryococelus > Dryococelus australis. The sequence continues at coordinate 197,822,889 of CM057009.1, forward strand.
TCGTGTCTCACCTGACGCCATCTATATATATCCTAATACACAAATGAGAATGAAAGTAATAAATGATTTTGAAAGGATTTTGATATATTAATGAATAATTCCATTCATGGAAAAAACTATTTAATATATAAGAAAAAAGCAGATGTAAAAATAACAAAAAAATCCTAAAAACTTTAAATTTAATTGGTGAACCTAATTTTGTTAAAACTTGGAAAAATACATTTTTCAAGGTCTTATAACAATGGGGCATATACAAATTGAATGAAAAAATAGCTTTAAATTAAGCAGATTATAACAGAATAATTTTATAAAATAAAACTTCCACACTACACAATAGATATAAAAATGAATATGCAAAATTTAAATATATATAACTTATACATAATTAAAACTATAAAATATATAGTAAAATATTTTCGAACAAGAAATAAACTAGTTATGCTGAAGTGAAATTTTAAATTTTTATTCAAACTTCATTTTTCAGTTATTTTATTTATTTTTAATCCAAAAGTATATTATATTAGATAATCATATTGAATTTTATTTTTTCTTGGATTATTTATTCTATTTGTTATTCTATTTGTTTATAAAACATTATTGTCAGTCTTGAATGGTTCATATAAATTTGTAGTTTTTATAATGATTCAATATCATATTGTCCTCTTCAATCAAAATTATCTTGATTTTGTTGATCAATACTGCCTTAATGTTTTTTATATTTGGTGATAAATATGTTGTATGAAATCTAATTAATGTGATAAAATGTTCATGATAATCATGATCCTGTATATTATTTTTAAATAGAATTTGTTCCTGTTAAATAAAAATCTTAATTGACCATTTATATATAATAATTTCATTTACTAATTATTAATCACATGGTTGGGGTGTTGGTGTTTTAATTGATGAAGAAAAACCAATAAATAAAAATAATGGTGAATTTTTACTATGTAGTATTAGAGCAATAATAGATGGCCCAAGCAATTGTGAAAAAACAAGTTTTATAATACATATTATGGGTAAGAAAGGATAGTAAAATTTAATTATCAAAAAATGGCTAGAAATGTGTGTTCTTTGTTTTATTAACTTAGATAATATTTTCAAATAATACTCAACTTATTTTTGATTATCTGATTTTATAGAATCAAGATAGCTATAATTGGAGAATATGTTACTAGTAGTAGACACATAATATTGATGTTAATTGTACTAATTTAAAACATATGTTTAAGGATTTTGTAGATGTCATATTCGATGAGATCTGTTTAATGTTTTGGTTAAATATTTTGGTTTTATTACTATAGATAAATCTAAAAATTTATTAATATAAAATATAGAAATAAAATAAAATGTTTCAAAAAATTAGAAAAGTATTTTTTTTTCACTCCATTTATATCTGTATTTGTTTGATATACTTAATTTTGAAACATATTTGAAAATCAGGAACAAAATGTTAGTTTTTGTATAAAGACTTCATAAAACTGATTCATTTTTTTACTCCAAACATTATAATTTTACATTAATGCTATCACCCTTTGTTTTTGAAACTTTTTCACCTAAATATATATCAGATTAGTTAGTTTTCATAATTTCAAACTTAAAAATAATAACTTTTATATCTTTATAATTCATAATTTTTCAACTATGGCAATACAAAATTATTTTCATCATTGTCAAATTTAAATTATTGTGTTGTCTTTTTTCAAATACATTATTTTAAATTGTTCTTATTCTATTTATATCGCCAATTTTATATTCATTGTTTTCAATATCTGGGTCATTCTTATAACAGATTTTAATAATATTTTTATTACTTATATTATTTTCAGCACAATAGTTCTGTTTCTTATTAATTCTTTTTATCAATCGTCGTTGAAATTTCAACCCATTTATAATTTCCATTAAAAACACATTTTTTCAGCAATTAATTTTTTAAAGTTTAATTAAATACTTCAACAATGCTAGCGCTTAGATAAAATATACAATAATAATTAATTTTGTCTTTTGCCATCCATTCTTTACATTTTCATTATAAAATTCTTTACTATTTTTTGTTTAACTATTTGGTTTTTGCTTTTTGAAAATTTATTCAAAAGCATGTAAAACATTCTCACTAGATTTTTCTTTATGCCCTACCAGGAATAGCAAACCCATATTTAGGAGAAAACAAAGTAATCCCTAAAATATATTTATATTGTTTTCATCTGTTTTTTTTTATATCTTTTATATATACAAAATCCATTCCACGTAAATCAGCTTGCCATAAATCATCAATTCTATATGAAATAATGTTTTCCAACTTTTTATATAATCCATTTATCATACTCTGGCTAATAGACCCTTTTTTTAATGTGATGATTTTTCAGAGTCACATATAAATCAAATATTTTTTTAATTTATTCTACCATTTTGTAAGGTTTCAATTTTTATTTAGAGTCTAAGTTTTGCACTTCAAACACCAAGTATATGCACCAGAGACTGTGTTAGCTGTTGCTTTATCCTTTTAAATAATGTTTATACATATATTTTAATAACAATAAGCATACAAATATTTATTTTAAATCATTTTGCAATTTGCAACCCTCCAACTAATTTAAAAGTTATTTGAACCCAATGTTTTATAACCAATTGTTTTGAAAAATCAGTATTGTGGGCATCATCTTACTATCCTTAAAATAGTACATCATACATGTATATCTGTATTAATTCTAAAATATGTAAAAAGAAACAGAAATGAAAATAACTAAATTCAGCATGTAATAAAAAAAACTGTGATTAGTTTTCACTTGTGATAATTTTTGACTTAAATGTAAAGTTTGTATTCTATTTGATTAAAATTAATTTGAATATATTGCATAATTTGAAACAACAGGACAAAAAAATTTTTGAGATTCTTTTATTCTTATATTTGTATTTTATTGCAATATTATAGAAATAGATTACCATCAACATGCATTTATATAGTAAATGGTTTTTTGTGTGTTTGGTTACATAAATTTTTAATAGCAGATATAAGTTTGATGCATTGTGCTTTCATATTTTGAAGTTATATATAATCAACAAATCCAGATTTTTACATAATTTCTTAGTTCAGATTTTATAACTGCATATTTTTTGTTTGGATTTAACTGATACAATTTTAGTTTCTATTTATTTTAGTCTCTTAGTGTATTAATTTTAATATTGCAAGCATACAAAACAAAATTTTGTAAATATTTGTTTTTATTACCAATTTCTTAAAGTTTGTTATACATTTTTTGTTTCAATCATTAATTTTTTATTTTTAACAAAAAATAATAATTTATTTTTTGAACATAGTCTTTTTTTTAAATATTTAACTAAATTCATATATTTTAGCATTTATTTTACTAGGAAAAAATTAACTTTAATTTTCTTATGACCAATTCTAAGTTGTTCTTCAATGTCATTGAACTTGTCTTTTTTAATACAATGATCTAATTATTTTTTAAAGCAACCTACAATTAATAATTTTTAATTTTTCAAATGTTAATGGTTTTATTAAATCACTTAATTTAATTTTCAAAGCACCATCGTGAATTAGTATGTTATCATCAATTACTTTAGGAGTAAGTTCAAGCATTGTGTTAAGCTTTCATTACATTTTATTGAATTCATTGATTTTTTCATTTGTAATATATTAATTAAAATTATTTTTTTTAAACATATCTTTGCAAATACATTAAAAGTTACTTTTGGTCTAATTATTTTCGATATACTTATCATGATAATTATTAAGTGTTGCCATATTTATTGGTGCAATGAATATTCTAACATTTTTGTATGATAATTCTTTTTTCTTGCAACAAAATCATAGAATTGAAAATTTTTATATGATTACTTTATTCATTTTTGAAATGAACAACTTTTTTTTTAACATTTACTAAAATCATTACTTTCATAATGTGTTGTCAAGATACTTTCTTAACATAGTTTAATAAAGTTAGTATAAAACTGATTAAATAGATTTAATAACACCAGTAAATATGACATCATTCAAGCTATACATTTTTTCATTAATGTTATGATTCTGATTTTTTTGGTAAATTTTAAGTATTTCGAAGTCATTAAATTATTTAGTAGCATATTCATTGAAATTTTGTGGTTGGAATACATTAATTTATTTAATCATCATTTTTGAAATATTTATCCCAGCAACTGATTAATGGCTTCCAGATTAAATCTGTTATTTAATAATTTGTAACTTCTAAAATAAGAATCCAAAAAATGTAATCCTGTAAGATGTATCATCCTTCCACTTGGTAGACAATGTGAAAAACATTTTTAAAATTGGTTATTTTTGGAATTTTTTTAGTGATATTAATCAAACCGGGAAGAGGTTAAGTATATATACAAGTAAACCCAATATAAGATAGGCTAGATTTTGTGGGTGGGGCCCATTTGCCGACAAAGAGAAGGGTCGCCACAAACCACCCATAAAAGAATAGATAGGAGAAACACAGAATTGGAACAGAAGAAAAACAAGTGGGAAAATTCAGAGTATAGGTCTTACCAACGTTCCTGAAAACTGCTGGTAGCAGATGCCATCCTACACACCTGAGCTGACAATATACCTAACAAAAAGTTTCTCAATTTAATTTACATTTATGTACCACCTGTTACACTTTAAGTACTCCCAAAAATTAAAATTTTTTAAAGTTCCCTCTTAACCTGAACACATGAAAACTTAGCCTATTTGGAACAATTGCACTGAATATGAATTTACGACATATCATCCTTGACAACATTAGGTTGCCCTTAATTTCCATGGTCTCAACAATGACACATGTCAGTTGGCATTGTTAACTTTGTATACATGATAACCAATAACATTATCAACATGATAAGGCCCTTCAAACAATTTAAGAAACATGTGGATTTGTTTATTGTCTAATGAAGACGAGTGGTGTGTGGCCACAAGCACCTTATCACCTTCCTGATACACTATAGGTTGGATGTTCACATCCCACTTTTTTCTTCTGTGCTTCATCTTAAATTCTAACCTTTGTGATGCTGTATTTCTCATGTCCATTACATTTTCAGCATCATTTAACGGAAAGTTCAATATATGTTAAAGCACAGTATGGGGTTTGCCCATATACATCAGTTCCATGGGAGTAGCCCTTGTACCCTCATGCCAACATCTGTTTATCACTCGCTCCACATCATTCACTATAACATCCCAATGACTGTGATGATCATTACAATACATTCTAAATAACCTCTTTAATTCACGCATAACACGTTCCACTGGGTTTGCTGCCAGATGATATACAGCTGTGAAGCCTAACTCAATCTCCAAGGTTGAGGTTAGGGTCTTCCGCTTGTCACTCCTAAACTATGGTCCATTATCAGAGATAATTTTCTATGGCTGGCCTACCTCTAATACATAACAATCAAGCACTTTCTCTGTTACTATTTGGGCTGTAGCTCTCTTTATAAGGTAGAGTTTTACAAATTTAGTGAAAACATCCATCAAAACAAAAATAACTTCTACCCCCTCCTCTACCAGTTGGAAGAGGGCCAAACAAGTCAACACAAACAATTTCTAAATATTCAGTAGCTAATACATGTCTTTTGGGGAGTAAATTGTAAACTATGTTTTAGTAATATTTCATGTGTTGAAGTTGGAGGCCCTGTTTTTATAGTGTCTGTGTTTGTTCCTTCGTAGCCATGCTACCTTCAATGTTGTATTATGATGTGTGGCTTTTAGATGCTGCTTGTGACGATAATAGCAAAGAAGTTAAAAGTGTAATGATTTTCCTATGATTTTATTAGCCCCTAACAACGTCCCATTAAACCTCTACATTTCCTATGGGGAATTTTAGTTTGTGCACACAACAAACAAGACCTAATTACCTGTGCAACAATCCTATGCATGTCCTTAAAAATACAAAATCTCTGAGTATATTTTACAATTTTAGCTACCCCATAATGTCCACATTTGCTATGTAAGCACTCAATAACCTCTTTCCTATACAGGTTGAGTATACACAAAACCCATTTTGCTCCTGTAGTGCTAAGATTCTGGAGTAATAACCCTTCTTGTAATAAAAATTTATCTCTAATAATATCCCTGCACTCCTTAGTTTCCATTTCCTGTACTACTTTTTGGAGTCGAGAATCCTCCCTTATCTCTACTTTTCATTGCACATCTATTGCTCTTAAACCTTTATTAACTTGTTGCAAATGTTCTCTTAAAGACTTAACTTGGAACTCTTTTGCGGAGCCCCTTGGATATCTGCTCTTTCTCTCGACAGAGTATCTGCAACTATCTGCGCTTTGCCAGGGACATGTTCAATTATTAAATTATACTCTTGTAGGGCTAGTATCTATCTTGTTATTCAACCATGTAACAATTTGCAAGTACGTAAGTGGCATAAGGCCTTATAATACAGTGGTCTCTCTATCGTAATTGTAAGTCTGAAATTTACACAAGAAAACACAATACCGAGTAATTCTTTCTCGGTGACTGTAAAATTAATTTCAGCAAAATTTAAAGCCCTACTTGCAAAGCTGATTGGAATGTGTTCTCCCTCAGTCACTTGGAATAAAATTGCCCCTACAACTTCAGCTAAAGCATCACAAGCTATCAAAAACATTTTGTCTATTCTGGGATGATGTAGCAGAATTTCCTTCTCCAATTCCCTTTTCAAACTATCCACAGCTATTTTCTGCTCTTCTCCCCATTCCCAGGTTTGCCCTTTCTGTAATATCCTGAGTGGAGTACAAATTTTACTAAAATTTGGAATTTATTTCCTAAAATAATTGAAATATCCAATTAGCCTTTCTAGCTGTTTATCATCGTCTACACAAGTACCCTGAGCATTAATTGAATTTCCTAAAAAATTTATCTCCTCTTTTAAAACTTCAGACTTTTTCAAACCCGCAGTCATTTGGCTCTGTCTCAATTTCCTCAAAACTAACTGAATAATATGACAATGCTCTTTAAAATTTCTGGTAGCAAATATTATCAACATATATAGTTACTAAACTTAAAACTTCAAGACCTCAAATAAAATGGCTCACGGAAATATTTAAATCAAAAGACAATCTTTTAAAACAATAAGTTTTTCCTTGATGAGGAAAATCAGTATAATCTCTTGATTGCTGAGCTAGAGCAATTTGACAATATGAAGCTACTAAATCAATTTTAGAAAAATATTTGCATCCTTCAAACTTTTTTAACACTTCATCCATTGGCTCTGATGATTCTCTATCGGGAACAATAATCTGGTTTAACTTCCGTGCATCTAAACATAATCTAACCCGCCCCCCTGTATTCTTCTTTGCAACTACAATGGGATTTAAATATTCTGAACTCTGCCTCTCTATAATGTCTATGTCAATCATATTCTGTATTTCCTTGACAACAGCTGGCCTTAAAGTATAAGCAATCGGACATGGTTTCTGTAGGAAAGGTTTATGTTCTCTAATTTCTAATTAGCATTCATACTTATTATTTAACCCTGGAAAATTTGCAAATGCCTCATATTCATCCCTTTAAATTTCTTACATCCTTTCTTTTTCTACATATCTTCCTCCTTGGAAATTAATTTGGTGAATCTTATATTTCATGCGATAGTCCTGTTCAATAAAATTACAACATCTTTTCACATTGACTATCTCCTCATCTTTACAAACAACTTGCATTCGACAAGAGTTCTCCAAAGTTGTCGATTCCCAAATGGAATTTTGATCCCTAAAATTTGTACACAATATTCTGAATAATTAATGATTGCTTCATTCTCTTTTAGCCAATCAGTCCCTAACACTACATCGATACCGAGTCCTTTAACTACCAATAAAGCAATCAATATATTCTGTTGAGCTATAGTCACCTCTACAATAATTTTTTCTTAATATTCTTATTCCTAATATCTGCAGCTCCTACAATGGTGACATTTGATACTGGTAAAGTTGCAATAATTTGAATTTTATTTTTACTCAGGCTAGCATACTTAGCTCAATTCCAGTATATAATACATCCCTGAATATATAGATATACTCCCCTTTTCCCTTGGACTAAGACTTTTGGGTTTTCCTCTAATATTTCTTCTGACTAAAATTCTGAATTTTGATTGAATTGTGTATTACTTAAATTTTGGTCCCAAATTGTTTTGATTACCTTGCACCCATTACCTGAACGCTCATCATTGCCTAGATAAAAATTGAGGGAGGCATTCGATGAATGATATCAACCTCTCTTGGCATTTAAATTTGGCCTGTGCTGTTGGTTCTGTTGAAGCTCTTGCCTCGTACCCTTCAAACCTTCCTCCCTTTCCTGTCTCTTGTCCAGGGTCTCCATCAAGGCTTTCACCTTCTCGATAGTCTTGGCCCTCATACCCAAAATGCAATTCTGGATATGCCAATTGAAATATGGATGATAAGTGAAATGAACCTATCATCTTCATTTTGTTTTCCAAGTACTTGGATTGCAAGTACAAACTTTACACATAAGTAGCCATGGAATCATTAATATTACTGAATTTGCCTGTGAACAGATAATGTAAAAAGTCATCCTGCACATGGATGCCGCAATATTTCTGTAGAAACGCTACTTTTGCTTCTGCAAAATTCTTCCACTCTGAATCTTTCCATAATGACCACTGTGAAGCACCTGCATCTAATTATTCATTGAATTCTGCCAAACCCTTGGTATTATTCTCCACAGCATTTTGTACACTGCTCACCTTTGCTTTTAACTGTTGAAACTCATTTACATGTTCATCAAATTTTCCCTCAACTGTTGAAATTTAACTTCCTGTTCCTTAACTCATTCTTCAACTCTCCTGTTATTTCATGCTTCTGTTAATTTATTTTTCCTGCTAGGTCATTTTTCAACTCCTGAGATTTAGTTTCCTGTTATTTTCTGCTATTTGTTGGAATTTTTTCCCATAAACTGTAGAAGCCTATTGGTGTCCAGGGGAGTCCATTTTTCCTGATCTATGTACCTAACCTTTGAATTGACTAGGCTCTCTTCCACAATTGAAATACTTAGATTAGTTAGGTTAGATTCTACATTTGAAACATTTAGATTAGTTATGTTAGATACTACAGTTGAAACATGTGGAGTAACTAAATTAGATTCTACAGTTGAAACATATTCTACAGTTGATGTCTCAAAAACCTCTAAACTCCTCTCCTTCACTTTTGCTTGTTATAGCTTCCCCCCCTTTCCCGACATATTGAATTATACTTTTAACCTTAAGCAAACAAACAAAAAAAATACAAGAACAGACTAAAAGTTACACAAAATCTTGACAGTAGCAGCGTGTTGGTTGTTGGTATATGACATATTGGTATATGACATATGACAACTGACAATTAGTATATGACATATATATATATATATATATATATATATGACAATTGGCATATCCAGAATTGCATGTTGGGTATGAGGGCCAACCAACAACAATTGATGACGACGACGATGACAGTAGAAATGTTTACTTATATCGTATCTTGCTGATGGAATGTGGGACTAAAGTAACATTGGAACAGACATCTGCTTCTCTAGACATTGACTGATGATGAAATCTGGAACTGATGACTTTATTTACATGGTCGTGTTGAAATTCTTGCTGCACAACATTGGCACACCATGTTTTAACATAGCATCAACTCGCTATGTTACAATACAGGTTTGGGTTTGGCTAGCCTCAGCCGATTTGAGCACAAAAAGTTGGTAACCTGGTTGTTGAGAAATATTAAGAGAAAATATTAATTTCGGAATCGGACTCTATTTATTGTTGAAGGTCGAAAATAGTTACATTTACATCAGCATAATATAACACGACCCGTCTTCCTTTTCGTTAAATACTCACAGGTTACAGAGTCACAGTAGTGGTTATAGAAAGTACAATTATACATCTCGACTCACAAAAAAAATCAAAAAGGCAAGAGGGAGGAAAAAAACCTTCCCCCTTGAGGCATATCGGCCTCCCACACCGGCGGAAAGAATTTAGCAGAAGTTGTTAATGAGCTCCGAAAAGTACTTGTTGAACAAACATTGATTTAATACAAAAATCAGACTTTACGGCCGTCTGTGCCTGCGGATGTGGGTGAAGTTAGTCCACTCACGAGGTCGTCACCTCTATGGTTGTTGCTATGATGTGCCAGAGTACAGGGCTAGCTAAACTCACCTCGGCGCATGCAGCTACCCCACTCCTGAATACAAATCTAAAAATACACATGTGGCCGTGGCTTGTGACCACCTATTGGCTGAACATTGCATCACTGCAAGGATTCAAAATACAAAACTGCTGATGGCATGAGAAACATGAAAAAACCTAATCTCTAAAGTTACATCACCTTGCTCTGAAGCCTGAGAATTTGAAAGAGCCATGTAATACAGATAACACTTTAAATACAGCCTCACGTTTAAACTGATAAAGCCCTTACTTCTATCCATGGAATGAAAGGAAAAATTTAGAATATTACACTTACTGACAATTAAAACTGGGGATTTCAACTAAAAGTGAAGTGGAAAACATAAAACCGATAAATATGTGTATGAAATGCAATGCTACAACATCAACTTTTGAAAAAGTTATATGAAAATAGCTACTTATGATTTGACATTAACATAGATTGGCACATCTACAATAATGTTGACAGCAGTGTACAAAGAGTAATTCTATGTTTTAATGTTTTGTTGAAGTCTAATATTCAGTCAGAACTTTTATCAATGAAAATTATTTTCCTTTTTTTAACAGTAGAGTAAGAATTGCCTGCAAACAATTCATAGTGTTATTTAATTAAGGTATGGATACTGCCCTATGACAGTGAGACAGAAGGATATAACAGTTGTAAAAAGAAATAACTCTGAATGGCTCTGAGAAGTGCCTCAGTTAACAATTGAACCAAATGTAAATATTTTAGAAGTTGTAAATGCTAAGCATATGTTGAACTTTTGAGCATTATGTAAACTTTGATACTCCTAAAAAGTTGGTATTTTAATTTCTTAATGTATTCAAGAGATTAATGAACTTATTTTTTTTGTTTATTTAGAAAACTCCACAAGTTTTAAGCAGCTCACTGCATGAGAAAGAAAGAGGTAGCATTGAAGATCTAGGAATTGAAGATGAGGGGGAGCAGGAAGAGGAGGAGGAAGAGGAGGAGGAAGAGGAGGAAGAGGGAGAAGAAGAGGAAGGAGAAGAAAGCTTTGATGAGGGGGAAACTGAAGAGGATATTAACGACAGTGAGGAAGAATCAGTGGGAGATGATGACATTTGTGATGATGACATTGAAGAGGAAAACGTGGACGATGAAGAAAGCAATCAAGATGATTTCATAAAGCCTTATATGCCAAAAACAAAATGTAAGTATCAATATAAGGAGTACTCTTAAGCTCTTTAATCTAATACTGTATGAAGTTTAAAAATACAGTAATTAAATAATGACTATTCTATTCAGGTAGTCAGTTGATATGGGGTATCTGATTTTCAACTGAATACCATGGGTTTGACTCTTCCAAGGTACAATGCTGAGTTTTAACAGCTTTCTGGAAACTTCTTTCTTAACCATGCAAGTATATCAACTGTGTTTTTTTATTTTATAAGGGTCTTCACTACTTTGGGTTACTGTGGATTAAATTAGAGGTGATGATTTCATGCACAGAAATATCACACCCCCTGTCCATGTAATGGTTTCAGTTGGTCTTCAGTCTTGTAAATTACATTTCCATAAGGATCATAGTCGCCCTATGAAATTACCATCATATATACCATTTTATTATTTGATGTTTTCGCCATAATTTTGTGTTTCATTCACATTATGTGTTTTGAAATTTCAGGATAGAGTTTTGCAAAATTAATATTTTCATACAAGGTTTTTTCATACATAGTACATTGCCAGACAATGAAAATAGCACCTCGTGAAGAAACCATGTGACAACCACGAAACAATGTAAATAGCAAAAATATGGGCTCCTGTGCACACAATCCCATGTTGGCGTGTGTGCATTTGACAGCATACCCGGCAGTGACGTTACAAGCACCGACCAGCAGTCACAGACACTTGCATATAGTTGAAGCCACATTAATGTGAGAAACACCAGATTATATAGAGCAAGTATACAGAGTGAAGAAGAATGTTGGAAAGATGGCAAAGATGTCGCGTTACTCAATTGACGAACTTTTAAAGAGGATTCATAATTGGACTGAAAACCACAGAGTAGTCCTATTGCTGTGTAGTCCGCCACGTGGATTGTTCAGACCATACTGTCCGATGCTGTTGGGAACAGTGGATACATGAAGGTAACCACACATGGAGGTTTGGTTCAGGGCGGACAAGGTTGACTACTAGTTGAGTGGATCAATGAATTGTGTGCCATGCGCGAAGGGATCCTACGGTGACTTGGTCCGTTATACTGACCAGTATTGGGGCTCCTTTGCTGCCCGTAAACCATTTCCTGATGCTTTGTAGAGATTGTGTGTGCTGCCATTAAATTGGCAATAGCAGCAGCTCTATTTGCAGTGGAACCAGGTCAGAGCAATATGGAATCCCACAGATTGGTGATGTGTGGTGTTTAGTAATGTGTACCACTTCATTATGAGGACTGGGGGGCCTCTGGTTAATACTAAAACCTTGACCTCGCTATTGAGTGGCACGCTTCGCGCACGATGGGCATTGTGGTCTGGGGAATCATAACCTATGATAGTCAATCTACTTTTGTCCTGTTAAGTGGAACATTGATAGCCCAGTGGTATGTGGATGAGATCCTACCCACCCCCCCCCCCCCCCCCACCTGTTCATATTTCTGGCCAAGATTCCAGGTGAAATATTCCTGCATGATAAAGCCTTACCACACACACCAAGGACTACCTCCATCATGTCCAAACAATACTGTGACGTGCCTGCTCCCTTGACATGTACCCAATCAAGTATGTGTGGGACCAGTTGAAACACCAGCTGTAGCAAAGATTTTTAACACAGTGTTAAACAAATGAGGGTCCACCTGCCCCAGGACAACAGCCAGAATCTGCTGGACTCCGTGCCAATCCATGTTACAGTGTGTATCGGATTGTAAGGGGGTGCGATGCATTATTGAAGATGACTAGGCGGCATAGCACAGATCCATGTGTAATTGTATTGCTGCTCTGTTTTTTGATCATGTTTATTGCTCATCTGCATCATTAAATCTATACAGTTTCAGTACCATCTGATGCTTCCGTCTGTGTGTTTTTTTTATTGTCTGGCAGTGTATTTTTTAGCAATGTGTTTCCTAAATAAATCTTCCGTTAAATTTAATTTTTTCAATTCAATTTGAATGTGTGTGTAGTTGTTGCCTTTGTGTGTAATTTTGAACATCATGTAAGGAAACTTGGAGCCAGTAGATGTGCAATTTTTCAGGGCTTATAGAGAAAACTGCAAAAATATATTTTTGACTAATTTGGTTATATCATTTTATGGATTGCTGTGTGTGTGTGTGTGTCTATATATATATATATATATATATATATATATATATATAATCTGTGTGTGTGTGTGCGCTCGCATGCGTGTGTGTGCGTGCATGCGTGCGCGCATATATATATATATATATATATATATATATTACTGGTGAGAAAATGCATTTTTTTTACTGTAATCAACATTTGTAAAACAATTTTTATGCATGGTGTTATAGCTGTTGAGAAACATGATATAAATGTGATAGAAGTCAGCAGTACAAGAGCAGAGATGAAATCATCAGAAGATGAGATGCAGCATGTCTCAGTTCCAGCAGACCCGGTGATAAAACAAAGAAAGGTAATAAATACTCATTATTTGTCCATTGATATTAGTGCAGGACTGTAGTTACAAACATATAAAATGATTTATATATTTTATTAGGTAGTAAAGCAATATACAAGAAAGAAATTTTTGTTTCCATGATACAGTGTGTTAGGAGCATAATTCAACATTATTGATAAAGTTATTCTATAGCATAAAATAAAGGAGAAGCATATCCTTAATTCCCTATATATACAGAAATAAATCAGTGATCCAAAACTGCTTTTAATAAGTCTTGGACAAGATTCTGAGGATGCTGTCTCAGAGTATTGATGAGTGCAACATCCCTCCTCCCTTAGCCCATTCATCCTGTCAAAACTGCGCAGCCAATACATGCCGTCTACTGGGGATGAGTTATGCCCCAAACGCAGTGGCCATCCCTTCTTGACTCCAATGCTGGCGGTGGTGTGCTGAGAGTGCACCCCATCTGCGCCACACTAACTTTTGAGGGCATGATAATTTAGGCTGACTAACACCACCTAGAAATTCTCCAGTCAAAATACTGCTGGGGAAATTAATGCAGTGAAGGGGACACAGTGGTTCCCTTGTTTCAGCAACCCCTTGTGCTCCCCCTTCATTCATTGCTTATGTCCCTGTGTAAGTGTTGTGCATGAAGAGTGTGTATAAGAAAATAATCGGTGATTTCTTGTGTGCCAGGCCACAAGTAATAGTGATGATCTCAAAAGTGCAATAAGTGATAATTATTTTTCATACAATTGACCATGACCGCTATACACACCTCCTGGGGAATAGTGGACTCATCCACCATGAGCCACTTGCTTCCACCTTCTTATGTTTAAAATTCAGGGGCAATTTAATTTGCAATACCTTAATTCTTAATGTCAAGTGCCACAACAACAAGCTTATGCTAGCAATGGACTAAGAAAGACAGCCTTTTTGTCCTTTAAAATTACATTTCTCAATAAATCTAGTGCAAATATGTTGGTTTTCATTACTCTAATTGCTCATGCAATTCAGTGTTAAGTTTTATGTATGTATTGTTATGAAGGGCAAGTGTGTTTGTGTTTAATTTTTCTCGTTATTAAGGTGTAATTGTATTTTTCTAAACTTTGGTACCCATTGACTGGGGTTTCAAGGCAAGCCTCTCCATTTTGATTTAGTCTGGTCGTCGAGCAAGTAGAGGGCGGACAGGTCCTGCACTTTTCCCGGGTCAGCACAAAAGTTTGCATCAACCACAGTAATTTCAGTAGTAATTGTTTTGTCTGGAACCTGATTTAATCTTTTCGTTAACCTAAGAACAGTGCCGCTCTCAACCCTGCTAGCTCAGTAACGCCGGGGATTTAAAATGCTGGAAGTTTTAATGTAGTCTACACACATCATTTATAGTGTAGTTAGGTGGCGTACCTCAACTGCCACAGACCATGTATGAGGGTTTTCGGTGAGTAAAGCCATTGTTAACAGTGTTTCATGATTGGCCACGTAACAGCCGCATAACTTATTTTGTGTATAAAGTGAAATGTGGATATGTTTTGAGGACTCTGAACATCAGGCTCTTGAGAGCCAATGAGGGTGAAATTATATGAATTTGGAGCAGCACTGGCATGCAAGGGCCAGGGAAAAGGAAGATATCCAAGAAAACCCATTGTCTAACTGCATTGTGAGGCATGATTGTTGTGTGTGAATCTGGAAGCAACCCCACTGGGAATTGAACCCTATTTACCTTGATGAGAGGTGAGTGCTCTAATTGCTGTTCACTGCAGCCCAAAGGCAGAATGAAATATATAATTTTTTTACATTGAGAGTATATACGTGTTATATTATTTTTGAAAGCCTCTGTATTATTTTTATAAGGCAGTATATTGTAATATATCTTTATTTTTCAGCTTGGAGTGTTCGAAGAGGCTGAAAGTAAATTAAAAGAAAAGGTTAGTGAACCCTCTAAACTGTATATATTGAACATCTATTTTATCTTTTAAAAATAATTATAGTTAATAAGTGTAAGTTTATCAGTCCTTTTAAAATATGCTTTTGAAAGAGATTTTTCATGTTTAGAAAGTACGTATTAATTATTTTGAATGTATTTCTTAGACTACTTACAGTAATCTTTAAGTAAAGAACTGTATGAAAACACTTGCACCTCACAAATTTTTTGCAGGTGGCTATATAATATCTTTTGAAAATTATCTGATATAAACATAATGTTGACGTAGAATATGTACACTATTTTGTCTTAAAATTTAGCATGAAAAAGATTTCTAAAAAAAAAGAAAGGTTTTTTAGATTTGGTGGTGTTCTTTTCTTATAAATTTAAATTTTAACCAGTTTGCATCTTGCCTTAACATATAGAAAATTGAAAATTGTGTTTGCACATATATACACTTGTATGTATTGACGTATCAGACCCAACCCAAACCTAACACCTGAGCGCACCTATTAACTTACCATTTGGAATGGATGAAGAAGACAGCATTGCTGAAGTCAGATTCAACCATGCGCAGGATAAACTTATTAATCACATTGGGGCATAAAAATATTAATGAAATTGGAAAGTGGTAACTCTAAAAACCTTCAGCAATTGGAGATTCAAGGAGACACAATTTATTGCATGTTGTAATGCCACCTATTCAACAGGGTCAAGAACACTAGAAAGAGTTCATCTGCACCGTGGCGAGATGGCACACAAAGGACGGTGGGGATTGACATTCCTTGGTTTTAAACAAGAGCTCTCCAAGAAAACAGAGAAAAATTAAAGATTGAGATTGTGTCGTTCCAGTCCAACCTTTACAAAAATATAATAATTATGCATTTTAAGATGAGTACAGTTTGGAGCAGACCTAACCTACAAAATTGCTCTTATATGTTGTTACAGCATTAGTTATATGTACTATTTTCCTTTTGGTAAACAAAATAAACTGAAATAGAAGTATTAACTTGGTTAATATAAACAGCAATAACATGAATGACTGTGAAAGAGTAAAAATTAAAAAAACAAACGAGAGTTATTTTCAGCAAAAAATATTACTTTTTAATAGAGTATTACTTGAAAATAAATGAGTATTGTAGTAATTTTTTTGTAATATATTTTTATAATTATTATTTTCTTTTTTCTCAATTACAACATGAGGTTGTCTAAAGGTTGAACAATATCCAGACACGTGTGATGAAGCATAGTCATAAAATACATCGGGGAAAAGAAGAAAAAATTCAAGTAGTAGCTTTCCTGAAATTTTCATGATGCACCTGAGGGATAATCACAAATGTGCCACGGCCAGAACTCCATCTCGAGAAATTGGCACAGAGCTCAGCTCACATCAGAAAGATAGGCATGCTAAAGCCACATGGGTCCCCAACTAGAATTGCCAAAATGGTAAATAAACTAATTCATCTGACAATGAAAAGTGATATAGAAATATTTTAGATGCAAATAACTACATGTTTCAAGAAAATGGCAAATATTAAGAACTAGAGAATGGAAAATGTGAGTATTTACAGAAACTACTTTCTTCGCAATCACAAACTCGCCACACAATATAAATAACTTGCAGTTGCTCCTGGGACATGTCACCAGAACCATGATCAACTGATGTACATTCCAATTTAGGTGAACCACCAGTTCATTTCAGCACTTACTGACACCACAGCCAATCACACATTCCACACATTTATTAAGTCCGACCTACTATGACTGCACGACATATACAGACAATATGGCATAATTCACCCACCCAGGGTGAATGGTATGGGCATGCCCCTCAGGCCAGCTGACATCACAATGTGATTACAAGAACTAAAGTTCCACACCCCATCCGTAGTCATCGACGGACTACATGAAGCCATGTTAGGACAATCCTGGCTGAGTGAACAGGAAGTAGTCATTGAAGTAGCAGCATGATGAATGAATTTTAGCGCTGACAAACGATGGACAGTGCATGTGTTGGGGGAAATAGGGGATTTTACCACACACAGAAGTAACACCTGTTGAGCTGGAGAATTATGTATCAACGGACTATTGAGCCAACATCCATCATCTGCTACGACAACGATAAGATGTCTTCACCTTTGATCTGCTTCATGCCACAACAATAGTGGAACACAACATCCTGATGGATGCAGCAGAGCCCATCTACACTGGACCAAAAACTACATCTTTGAATAACAGCGATTCATCAGGGAGCAGGTCAGTGATGCTGAGTGAAGGTGTCATTGAACTATTGGACAGAAGGTACAATGCTGGTATTGTGTAAGTGACAAAAAAATATACGTCCTTAAGATTTTGTATTGACTTACGGTCCCTTAACTTGCCGACATAGAGCACTCCACCCATGCAGATCACTATAAATGAGGTATACTAGTCTGCAAGACATTAACGTTTTCTTGATGCTAGACCTATAGGTGGAACATTGGCATGTGCCAATTCAACCCTTTATTACCTCTGATGGAAGGAGATTCCAGTTTCAAGTTATGCCATTGGGATTAAGTGTGCCCTGTCCATATTCTAATATGTGATTTCCATGGAATTAGTAGGCTTCACTGGGGAATTTGTTACTGTCAATCTAGAACTAATTATCTGATATAGGAGTTGGAAGGAACATATTTGTCATTTGGACTTTTGAACTAGTATTAGAAAGGATGACAACTCACCATATGACAGTAACCCTCAAAATGTTACTAGGGAAAAGTTGCAGTAGGCCTATATTTCCTGGGGCAAATACTTAAAGAAGGAATTTATGCCCAACTGATAACCTGCAAAAAATTATGATTGCGTAACTTCCCTGCACCTGTAAACAGCTTAAGTAATTCATTGGGCACAACAAATTGGCTCCCTTTGGACCTGCTGACAAAAACTGTCATTTGCTGGAGCATGACGAAGCTTCACAAAGAATTCGGGGAAATCCTGTATGATGTTAGGGATGCCTCTGTTGCCACTGCCGTATCCATTTCAAAGTCATCCCGATCATACATCTGCGACAAGGCATCTGCCACCTGTTTATCGGTGCCTCGAACATGATGAACTCTGAAGCGGAAATGAGACAGATTTAAGACCCAACGGCCCAATTTTCCCAATAGATGGGGATGGTTAAATACCTAACTCAAAGGCTGGTTACCAGTATAAAGGTCACGTTCATCATGCTAGATGTAGGATGCGAACTTTTCTAGCCCAAATATTCATGCTAAATTTTCCTTCTTGTAGATTCTCAGCCTATGCTCTGCCTCCTAAAGGCTATGGCGAGCGAAGGCAACAGGTCCCAAACCCAACTCTGTATGCTGGCTTAGAACAGCACTTAAATCCAGTGATGAGGCTTCAACTTGCACTATGAATCGGCGTGAAAAATCCAGAAGGTGTAGTACCGGAGGTGAATTGATTTTTGCTTAAGAATAGAAAAAACTGACTCCTGCTCCTGACTCCACTGGAATTCTACTCCCTTTCTTTTCAAAATACTAGGAGGTGCTGCTAATTCTGAAAAATGATTAATTAATCTGGAATAATATTCTAAAATTCCAAGACATTTCTGAACCCCCTTTGAGGTCTTAGGACGAGGGAAGTTTATGATTGGGGCCACATGGTCGGGATCAATCATGAGCTGACCCTCACAGAGCAAGTAACCCAGGAATTTCACCTTATCTGAGCCCAAGGTGACCATATCTGGGTTTACCGTCAGACCAACTTCTCATATCCTTTGAAAAACCTGTCACATGTGAGACATGTGATTTTGATTAGAGATCATCATTGTAAACAATGATGTCATTGATAACAAATTTAAACTTAAAGTATAATAATACAATGTCTAGCACTCATGACAGCGCCTGACTACCGAAGCTTAGAGCCCATGGGAATATGTGTAAATTCGTGTTGGCTCCAGGGTGTACTAAAAGCAGTATTCTTATTATAAGAGGGATATAATAGGTACTGATGAAAGCTATTGTTCATGTCCAGTACTGAGAAGATCCAAGTGCTGGAGTGCGCACTCTCTTGTGGATAATGTAAAAGAGTCTTCATGTATTTTCTTATTAACCAAAGAATGATTTACAGTAGTAAATCATTCTTATCACTGTCCTTTTTGCATACCAGAAATTCTGGAGATCAGTAATTGGTGTAGAGGGATCAATGAGACCAGCCTCTAATAATTTATATATAATCTCCCTAAAGGCTTGAAGTTTGGGAGGGAGACATAAAAAATGACGATTACATACCGTGATGTCATCCGTCAAGGAAATCTTGTATGGTAAGTGGTCACATGTACCAATGTGTGATGTAATCACTGAATTCCTTCTTTAATTTCTTTAAGCAAACCTGAAAGTCCAACAAAGGAGAGAACACATCCATAAAACCTGTCAATCACAAAGCTGTAACGCAATTACTGCATTAAGTTTATCAAAAAAATCTACTAATGCCTCTAAAGTTACTTTTGTCAGTTTCGGAATCTTTGCTGCCAATTCTGGCGGCATATTCTTAAGAAGTTTAAAAACAGGAGCTGGCTTACCAAGCACCGCCGTATTCCCTACGCCGACCTCCTTGCCCGCATCCTTTTGTACCAGAGACTGTGCTTTAATGTGAAGGTCATCTATCTCCTCGCTCTCCTCCAATGCAACTCCCACTTCCGTCAAAATCTGCAGAAGCGACGACTTGGACAAATGCTGAATCCACGCTGTTGCTGCAGACATACAAATTAGCAACACGCATAAAAATAATCCTAAAAATTATAACCTCCACTGAAAGGTATATGTTGATCTAACTTTATCCTGGTTATACTGGTTCAGCACTACATACTTAATGTTTCATTTCTCCAAAACCCGCCGCTCAAGAACCAGAGTGCAATGCAGCCTCAGACCCTTGCAAAGCCCTTGACTCAAGGACATAGCAATGCGGGTATCACCCCAATCCCAGAAAAATCTGAACACCAAAACAAATGGCACAAAATGCCAGCAAGAAAAAATCTTTGAGCAGGGCAGGAGTAGTTTTATGTGAAAGTTCACAGCGTTATGAGAACACAGAAGTATGTGGAAAACTTGTCTTTTAACATTATCTTTATTTTTTTTCTTTCTTTGGTTTCGAAAAACACTACATTATTGGAGAAAATCACCATATACAAAACCTCATTAAATAGTAACAAAATATTTAGTATTTGTATATAAATATCCTTACAAAATATTCCAGAAAAATACTCTCAATATTGTCTGCCACAGTGCAGCTATATTTTTAATACTTTCCCACGTACTGGAAAATGTAGGTACGTATAATTTCTAAACAACCAACCAGTATAAAATTTCTGGTTTGAACTACGCAAAAACTAAATTCCACTAAAATAATTTTTAAAGTCCAATATTTTTGACTCTACACTATTTAAGTTATGGCTACCAGGCCATCCAAAGGCCTCGCTAAAAATATTTCCACAAATTATTTCTCTTGACAAACCTATATATGTTTAATTTAAATTACCATTCCAACTTGCAATTAAATTTAACAGTTGATATCACAATTAAATTTGTCATTCAATGTCTCGCATTTTCAAAATATGGTAACAGTAAAACATTTTAAAATTATTAAAACTCCGGGCTGGGTGGACATGCCTGCCATTCATAAGTTATACTTCAAAAAATATTATTTTTGAAATTTTTCCTCACGTCCAACTGACCAAAGCAACTGCTCATGAATAATGAGCCTTAACTTCCTAGGAGAAATTAAATCCTTGTTTGAAAATCCTCAGGTTCCTGCACAAAGACGACTGCCTACAAAACATTCTAAGAACTAAAAGTCGTTTACTTGACAGATTCCAATTAGAACCATGTTTGCAAAATTGTTAATACTTTGAAAATTTTAAGCACTTTTAGGCATCTATCCTTATGTCAAAGTGCCATTATGACCTATTCTTGCTTGAAGAGCCTAATATTTTTAGGAGGTTTATTTACCACTTCATAACTTATATGGATGCTCCCTCGAGGCTAAACATTTGACCTCGGCCGAGCATTTGCAAACAGAATTTATACAACTTTAACTCTATTAATTGTTACAGGGGTGAATACAATTCATTCCACAATGACAACACATTATTATTCACTTTTAAATGAATCCTCCAATAGGGGCATATTTGCCCAAGAAAGGAGACAACTTAGCGTTTTCACTTAGTAGTGTGATATTACAAAGTTAATTAAGCTGTAGAGGGATCTTCATTGGAATGACCAATCTCAGCCGTTTTCTTCAAAAATGTCCAAATAAGGGAGACACTGCGTCACTTGTCGGCGGAAAGATTGTCAGTTCAAACTGGGCGCTAGCTAGGGCACACGAGATGTCACATCCACTGGCTTTTGGTGAAGGGAATGCTATCGCCAGTAGGAAGAACACCACGTTGATGGGTTACCTCAGGAACTGCAGGCTTTGGAGCTCTCCTCTGCTCCATAGGTGCTGCTGCAGCGGCCGGCTATGGAACAGCAGCCAACTCCAGTTGCATCTGGATGGTGCTCTGACTGCTGAAGGTTGTGTGTGTAGGTCGTGGAGGGATAGCAGTGTATTCATGAGTGAGTACTGATGGCTCTATGCATAATAACTCTTTACCACTATGCAACATTAATAAATGCTCAAAGGAAATGTGTCAAATAGCTGCCTTATTGTGTTTTAGTATTACTTTGATAAAGAAGTTCTCTTTCTATGTGGTATAATTCCCATTTAAGGTGGTTCTTTGTATGTGATTTCAAAGCTTGAGGTATGAGGCCGAACTAGTAATGTGCCGTAAAGCCGGTTATAAGGAACGGTCCTACCGTGTACGTCCTGGAAAACGACTATACATGACATGTCTTTCTGCTTAACCACATCCAGCCATTCGCTAGCCTGAAGAGTTATATAGCAGATCACGTGAGCAGCCGAAGTACCAAGTTGTATTGAGTTCCTAGTGAAGGGCTTCCTCGAAAATTGACCACTGCCATACCCTGATTATTAACTTGGCCAAACTCGAAATACCACTTGGTGTTACTTGTATTTGCAGTTTGGCTGATACCATAGCTGGAATTACTTCACGTACACAATTTAAGAATCAAAATATTAAAATATAAAGGTAATTGAAAAATTACTTGTGACTTTCTTTCATTCAAATACACAAGGGATACAGGGGTTAATAATGCTAGTAAGTAGAATGTACTAAACTTCAATGGGAGCGTGGTTTAAATATATCCATGTAAAAAATTACAGTAAAGGAAAATAATATTAAAATACCAATAGCAATGGTTTCTACCATAAGTTATTTACAATTTAATATTATACAACTTAACTGCAGAAGTTAAAAGTATATATTAAATACAAATCAGGTGAAGGCTACCTGTTACATCTACGTTAAGTCAGTTGATTGGTGAATTAATTAAATTTAAATAAATTTAATTAAAATATAAACTAGCTGTGGAACCTAGGTGAACTATACATTTTATGTCTAGAAGGGACCTCACAATATGTAACTGGGTTACTCTACTCAAGCGGTAGAGTGGCCTGGCTGGGGCCTTAAGGGGGGCTACGTTGCAGTAACCGTGGGGTTACCAGGATGGTGCAGGGTAAGGAGAGGTTAGGTTGGCTTAGGAGGTGCTCGAGGTCGATGACGACTGGAGGCACTGTTGAAGATATCCTTCAGGGGAAGATGGCCTCTAGAAGAGTGTCGTCGTCATTGTAGGCAATGTGGGCGTAGTACTGCTGGTCCTAAGTCAGGTGCCCTCGGCCTTCACAGCCTACAGGACAATACAAGACTATGTTACCAACGCTGTATCCAACTCCGGCCTTCGCAGTGAGTAATTTACTCTGGCGGCCACCCCGAGCAAATGCTTAGGCGTGGGCTGGCTCATCTTTTATAGTGATCTCTGTCGATCATGGTTGTTTCGAAGAGTGCGGGGGTTTTGGCCCTGCCTGCAAGGGGTGGAGCTTGCGTCATATGCATGGACCAGTGGATGGCGTATCTCACCTCTTCACTCGGCGCCTGGGATGCAGAACTTCCAAGCTAAGGGTGCTCCAGTAGGCCATGACCCTCTGTGATTGGGCAGCGTCTAATTCAAACTGGTGTGCTCTGCTCGCGAGTACGCTGAAGTAAATAACTTATTTGTGGGAAGGGCAATGATGTGACGGTGTTCTGCGTTTGCAGGTGAGCAGTACAAGCTAGGAGCACGGAGTTGAAAGTGTGTTGAGTCTGTGTCAATGTCGTGGAGTTCCCATTGTCCTGCCTCCAGTACTGAGGGTAGACTTGCCCATGAAACCAACCGTCTCGGATGGGGCAAAGTTTTTATTCTGTAGTGCGCTCTTTCTAGTGTGGATTTTGTCATGCATCAGAATTTATTCAATTTCTGAACCATAACAATACCCCTGCAAGTCCATATGTATGTACATCTCACAAAAGTTTGAGCATACATTTTAGAAATTGTCTGATCATCATCCAATCCGGCAATTTCCGAAGTCTGTGTCCAGATGGTGTAGAATAGCCATTTCAGATTGGGCTAGTACCGCATAGTTTTGAACAACATATAGTTATAAATTAGCCAGTCATTTATCATTTACATATAACCGAAGTGATTGACAGAACCAGTTTAAAAAATTACATGGACCAATCCGATACCTTGCAATCATTCCAGTTCAGATCATGACATGGTGAATTCTCAACTTCTTCAAAGAAATAGGGATTTAAATTTTCTTGGGTATATATATTGTGACTTCGGGAGTTCGGGCTGCAGTGAAGTAATGGCTAGAATGCTCACCTCTCACCAAGGTGAACCAGGTTTGATTCCAAGCAGGGCTACTCTTGGTTTTTCACATTTGGGAATTGTGCAGAGTGATACCATTTGTTGGTATATTTTCTCGGTGATCTCCCATTTCCCCAGCCCTTGCATTCTGGTGTCATTCCATTTCTACTTCACTTCACCCTCATGACCTTTCAAGACCTCATTGTTAAGAGCCACAAACATCTCTTTACTCTCTTCACTCTGGCAGCTGCAGTAAAATGCACATTCATCTGAAAATGTGATATCTGTCTCCTAAGTCATTGTTTTCAATTGTTGCAGCTTCTGAGCAAGAGTATCTATGTATCTGCATATATCAGCATCTGTTAATTAATTTACAGTCAGTGGATGCCAACTTTTCATTTACAGGTTCAGTTTCATGTGCGTTTGCATGGTTGACTCATGTATACTCAACTCAGCAGTATGTTTTCTGCATATAAGTAAATGGAGATCTTTGGACAGATTGTGCCACACCAGCAAAACGTCAACATTCTGATAATTTTCTACTTCTTGTCATGTCATAATAATTGTCCATCTTTGTCAGTACTGCTGTAGTGCCGCAGACACTCTGCCAGTTTTCCAGTTCAGAAAGAGAACATGTTAATTAAGTATTTGCGAAACTTATCAGGTTCTGCGGTGACTGCAACAGCAAGCTGTATCCACTCTAATACTGTCTGCTGTGATTTCAGCACCATGTGACCGTGATTGCTAACCACTTTTGACGGGAAACACATCTTATTTTTCACAATATTTTAGACCCATGACTCCTAGAATCGCACGCTGTATCATGGGTTATTTTCCTGTCACATGATTTTGATACCACACTTTGAGCCGTGTGCAAAGTTCCAGTTCATTGGCTGATGCCCTAACCTTACTCTCTCATTGGTTGGCGACTCTTCTCGCCCTGACTTCTCATTGGTGGAAGACTGGTCATGCGCGACTTCTTGGTAGAGGGAGATGTCTCCCCACTACACTCATGTTGCTTTATTATGCCGTGCACGGCCTGAGGACGAGAACTTCAGCAGAGAACGCCAGAGACTGCACATCATTGCCTGGGACGACTCGTCTTAGCTACACTGAGATTCCACTCTCCTTCATCACAGTGGCTATAATATGAAGTTTCCATTCGAACTTTTATTTCGTTTTATATTAACAATTCCCTTATCATCTTCCGCCACATCGCCAAGTAAGTAGATGTGTAATTAAAAGTGTAACTGTTTCAGTGCTTGATTTTAGTAAATGTGTTAAATTGACTTAGATTATCTCTTATTGAGTGTTTGTGCTCAGCCCTAGGCCGCTCAGGCATCACAAACTGGTGGCAGCATTTCGGATAGTTACTCCAGACGGCTGTAATTGAACCCACTTCGAAGGGTTATAGGTTGTAAGTGATAGGCGATAAGTGTTAGATCATTGAAAACAGTGTTAGGTTTTCCGCCGACGAATTGAAATTCAGTTGTTTTATTTTATTTGCACGTTGTGTTAGGATGCAAATCGTGAAGTTGTAATTGAGCTGAGTGGGACTTTTTAACGTGTCCTGAAGCGTTCAGGATCGTGCGTATTTCAATTGACGAATCTAATACGATAGTTCGTGTAAGAGGAGATTTGCAGGATTATAATGAACATGTGTATTGTAGAAAATCATATAGTTTTAATGTTGAGTATGTCCACGGATCTATGAATAACAGAGTAACTGGTAGTGTTGATTGTCACATAGATTTGGAAGATATAACACCACACACTTGGGTTAGAGTTGAACATTGCAGAAATTATCTGGATTCAGCCCCACTTCTTTTCTGTATTTTGCAAAATCACTAAAGCGTTATGCTAAGACGTTTATTATTTTTTCAGAGGCAAGAAGGGAAAGTAGTTGAGTTTACAGTTTTGACAATTTACGTAGTTTTAACTATTAGTACTGAGGCATTGAAGGGTTTAGAAGAGTATTCGTATAAATTGATACAGAAATTTTTTCAAAAACACGCATCTTTTGACTTGTCTCAAGTAGAGCCATTTCGTGCTAAGTTGAATGCATTAACTACAGGTTCAAGACTTGAAAAAGCTTTCAAGTGAAAACCAAAGTGAACTTTTCCGACTCCCGGGTATAAAGTATACGAGTACCAAAATTCTTCTGGACAGGTAGTGTTGAAAATTGAAATTCATATAGTGAAGAGGTTCACACCTGAAGATCGTGTTTATCCAGAATTTGAGATAGAAAGGCTTGACCTAGTCGCGAACACAGAGCCTTCGACTTCGCAAGACGCGAACGTAAAATGTGAGCAAGCGTCTACTAGTTCTTCACGTTCGGAACATATTGCAATTCCTAAGAGAAGAAATTTCGACACGATTCATGAAACTAAACCTACAAGTCGTAGTACACATTACGATACTCCAAAGAAATGGCCTCACAATCGTAAGACTTGGATTCCTTTTTCGAAATTGAATGAATAAATTTTAATAAGTTATAGTAGCACTTTTCTGGTTGACATGGAGGAAGAAAGACCTCAACTAACCCATGCGATACCAGCACAAACTGAAGTACCAGCTCATGTTAAAGATCTGGCAGTTATAGCATTAGTAGAAAAATGGACTGGCGAAAAAGGCTCGTTACCGGTACACGACTTTCTAGAAAGCATAGAAAGCGCAGCAAACCTAGGAAATCTTTCAGATAAGGACAAAGTAAAATTAGCAAAAATGAAATTAAAAGGTTTAGCATCGCATTTTGTTGCGACATGTCCTAGATTAAGAGGGGACATAACATTTAACATGTTGAAAGATTAGTTGAACGACAGATTCAAGGAAAATCAGCCGTTGCAATTTCATTATTACATGCTGCACAATGTTAGGCAGAAACATAATGAGGATATGCCAACATTTGCAGATAGGTGTCGTAAATTACGTGAGAAAACAGTTCAGCATTTAGATTAGCCTGAGAAACAGGAAATTTGGAATCAGGAAGCTGAAAAGAGGTTATTAGCAGCTTTCACTGATAGGTTACAAGGTAACGTAGGTCAGCAGTTGAGATATACGATACCACAAACCGTGAACGAAGCTGAACACATGGCTATAGCATTAGAGTTACAGAGGTGCATCAGGAACGTAAAACATAATCTGATGATCCTCAGAGGAGGAGAAAGGTGTATAACATAATCTCCCAGCAAACAAGTATGGTACGGGGTAACACGCAAAGTGGCAAAAATACTTCCATTAACAGATGTTTTGGAAGGGGTTATAACTCATATTACCATGGTTCGATTGATAGTAGTAACAGTAGAAAGAGTTTATTGGGAGCAGGTGTTTCTCCCAAGAACATGAGTTACAGACAAGAATAAGAATATAACTGTAATATTAGATGTTTTAACTGCGGACGTGTTTGGCACATGATCAGAGAATGCTGAAGTTTGGGAACCCCACAACGAGTCCAAGTACCTAGGAACGTAGGGCACGGCATTACGGAAACTAGCAAAAATTTAGGTAATAACCACCCAAACGCGAGAAGACGAGTGTCAGCCCCGGGCATCACACGGCGGTAATTACAGTTGTAGGGGAAAATAGACCATAGTATCAGTTCTTGTCGAGGGCCTGTCTCACTCGTTCTTAATTTACACAGGGTCCGATGTATCTTTTGTTTGACCTAAAATCAGCGAGAATATTATCGATGAATCTCAGTTAGGAGTGAAAGGTGTAACTGGAGACTGTCTCCAGATCGCAGGTACCCAATATGTAGAGTTGTGGATAAATGGTCAATTTAACACACATTAGTTCCTTGTGTACGCATCAGAGCTTCCTTTCAAGGGAATACTTGGAACCGATTTTCTCTGTTATTATGTTGCCAGAATCGACTTGAAAGAACAGACATTGTATCTCAAAAATACGTTTGATTTAGATGCATATAATTCAATAACTTGCATAATTGAGAAAGAGCAGCGGAAACAAGCTGAGAGCCTGGCTAACTCTGAACTTGGATCCGGATCTGTGAATGAAAATGAATACAATGAAGTGAAAATGATACAGCACACGATTCTGCAACCAAAATTGGAGACAGTGATAGATGTTGCTTTGCACATGGCAGGTTGGGGCACTGACTCAAAATTGCTTCTTATTGAATGGACATTGGCGAATGTACCAGGCATCCGTGTGGGGTCAAGTTGAGGGTTCAAGGAAACCTCACAGACCTTTAGTAAAATCAGTAAGGGCAGTGACAAAAATCATGAACATTACTAATGAGACGCTCGTTGTGCCAAAAGGTATGGTAATAGAATATGTCACACTTGTCAGTGATATTGCTGGAGTACTATGCGTAAATAGCATACCCCGAATAGCCGAGAGAAGTTTCATAAGTCTTGTGTCGGAACGAAGTGATTTAGTGTCACCACAAATAGAACCACAGGAGAAAGTTCTCGCAGATGTCCCTAGAAACAAAGATAAAAAGTGTTCATTTCCAGGCTCCAAAGCAGTTATTCCATAA
Organism: Dryococelus australis; assembly: GCA_029891345.1. Lineage (NCBI taxonomy): Eukaryota > Metazoa > Arthropoda > Insecta > Phasmatodea > Phasmatidae > Dryococelus > Dryococelus australis. Next base: position 197,851,852 of record CM057009.1, read on the forward strand.
AGTGAGTGAATTAGTTAGCGAGGTCACAGAATAGGACAGATTTTGTCGCTGAGTCCCCAAAATCTGTTGAGATAGAGTATGCAGAGCAGAGGCAGTTCCGATTCCAAATGAAAACCCCCGAGTCCTGTCGTGATAAAAATTTAATGGTATGATGAATTGAAATGTCGTAAAAAGTTGAAATGTCAAGATAGTTTTAAGTGTCATGATAATTTGATATGTCAGAGTAATGTGAAAAGTAGTAGAAACAGAGAAATTAACTTTAAAACTACGCGCGTAAATGAAAAATTGGTACTAACAGGAGACAGTTGGACAATAGTGCTAGACATACCCATAAGAAAATTAGAGAGTATTTATCAGAGATTTAGGAATCAGCTGAACGTAATTCAAGGGATAAAACTTTCTGGAAACCAAGAGAGTGAATTTGAAGCACCGCATACAGAGCTAGCTGCTCTCTATAAGTTAATTGTAGAATTATAGGAGGAAGTAAATGAATTAACTTTGATATTACTCAGAAAATGGTCTCGTGAAAAGAGGTTTCTGATAGACGCAGGTGGTAGTATACTGAAATTCTTATTTGGTACACTTACGAATGATGATTATGTCCGTATTCACCAAGTCACTAGTGAGTTGGGGACGAGACAAGAAAAATTGATTCATATTGTAGAGAAACAGTTAACTTTTGTAAAAGGGGTGAATTCCAAAGTAGAGAAAAATTCAAAAGATGTAGACATTTTGGCAAAAGAGTAAACGAAAGCAAAAAAAGCCATAAATGTGAAGAATACTTTAACACACTCAGAGATTGAAAGAAATCATCAATTAACTGTTACGAATTTAGGGAGAGCGCTTAAATACAATAGCTTGTTATGAGAACTAGAATTAACTCTTTAGACATATAAATAAGAGGTAACAAAAATAAAAGTGGCGTTGGATAGCATAGCGACTGGCAAGTTACCCACTTTGTTATTGACTCCAGGAAATTTGTGTGAAATTATTTGAGATATTGCTCTTAAATTACCCGTGGACAAGACTTTGAGAGCAGGAACTGATTAAGATCAAGTTTACAATTTCTATGAAGTAACAACGGTACATCCGCTTGCTACAATTGATAGTATACAATTGATAATTGAGTTTCCTTTGAGATCCGCGAATAGGTATTTCACAATTTATAGAGCTCACCCTTTTCCCGTGTTTGAGAGATACGTTAAGATAGTGCCAGATGCACCTTATATCACATTGTCAGAGAACAGGCAGTTTTATGCGTTAATGTATGAAGCAAACGTGAATCAATATAAAGATAGGAATAATATAGTTTGTCATGCTAACGCTCCGACTTTTTCCATAAATGTTCTGAATTGTCTAGTAAATGTAATATTGTCACAACCTGGTTACGATTATAAGATGTGTAAAGAGAAGTTTTAGGTAACTTATTCCATTGTTTATTTGATCAGTAGATAGTGATAGTTGGATTTATTCAGTACCGGGAAAGATGAAAATTACTAAAATGTGTCCTTATGAAAACAGTGAAGCACTCATGGTGAAGGAGTGGATCTCAGCGCAGGGCGTCATGTCCCAGGTAAGTAGTTGTCTGATAATTAATGAGAGAATTCAGTTGTTACCACATAGTAATAAAGTAATACATATCAAATACAAAGTTAATGATGCTAAGTTCTCTCCAGTTCAGTCCTTAATAATAAATAGTTAACAAGTGTTCATTGCATCCATGAAAACCGACTTCAATATCAGTCTGTCAGAGTTAAATACAGAAGAAGATGTAGAGTTGAATCATCTCATGTTGGACATTCATGACTTGAAACATAGAAAGGTTCTGAGTCAACATATCAAACGCCACAGTCACTACTTGGTGGGGTTCGTTTTGATGCGATGTCTGGTACTCGTCATCTAGTTCCTGAAATGATGCCTGTGTGAGACACTGGCCAGATGTTCACATGCCTGCCTCCCACGTCAGAAGGTAGCCTAGACTACAGAGCCTGCCCAACTTCCCAAGGATCAAGCAGATGCCATGGAGATGTGTGCTGTTTCGAGCACAGTTTTAGCCCCACAGCTGACATTGAGAATGACAGCCACTACTTGCTTTGAGAATTCCATAATACGTCGAAGTGATTGAATTTTGATGCCCAAAGGCAAAATTAAAGTAGAGTCAGTGAAAAGCAGAGTATAGTGCGCATAATTTTGAAAAATTTAATGCTACAACAAGTGATATTACTCTAGGAATCTGATATTCCAGAGAGCAACAAATATAAAATATCCCAATGTATTTATTCAATTGTTTGATTGTAATGTAATGATTGATAATTTTTCTTCTTCTAACATGAAGACAACTTAACTCGTGTATAAAAAGATTTTTAATGAATGAAAACAAGAGACATTTAAGTTTGATAAATGAACACAAGATACATTGTGTTATGAACGTATAAATCTTTCACAATGATAAAATTATGATCAAACTATTAAACAAAAAGTAATAATCTTGGTATGCAAGACAGAGCTGTAACAAATATTTATAATAAGTGATGATGTTTAATGTTTATCCAACATGTATGTTGTGTATGAGATTTGTTTCAGATGCACTTTGAAAAATTACAAAGGCGAACTTAAATAATGAGGAAGGTGACATGGTACCCCCCATTTTGAGTTCAGTCAATTTTAAAGTTATTTAATGGAATAGTAATTAACTTCATTCCTTTTTAGTAACTTTTATGATTCAGTTGACTGTGAGTATGGAAGCAATTTCATAAGTTTCAAGAAAGAAGACTCCTGTGTCAACATCGCTGCTACAACAATGGCTGCTAGTTGGTCGACCGGAAACCTGAATTTCCGTTTCTGGCGAGTCTACATTCTGTTGTTTCTGACAGAGCAATTACACTACCGGACTCTCTACTTCAACCAGCTTCACTTTGATTACTGACTCACATATAGCCTCAGCTACATATCTTTCTAAAGTTTTGCTCAGCCGAAATAAAACATTTCTATAAGAGGGAGTATTGTAGTGCTGCAGGCACTCCGCCAGTTTTCCAGCTCAGAGAGAGAACATTTTAATGAAGTATTTTTTAAACTTATCAGGTTCTACGGTGCCTGTAACAGGAAGCTGTATCCGCTCTAATACTGCCTGTGGTGATTTTAGCACGGCGTGACTGTGATTGCTAACAACTTTCGTCAGGAAACACATCCTGTATTTTACAATATTTTAGTCCCATGACTCCTGGAATCACGCGTTATATTCCCAACATACCGCACTTTGGGACTGTGTGCAAAGTTCCAGTTCATTGGCTGACGACCTAACCTTACTCTCTCATTGGTTGGCGACTCTTCTCATCCTGACTTCTTATTGGTGGTAGACTGCTCATGCACGACTTCTTGGTGGAGGGAGACTTCTCCACACTACACTCATGTTGCTTTATTATGCCATGCACGGCCTGAGGATGAGGACTTCAGCAGAGGACGCCAAAGACTGCACATCACCACCTGGGACGACTCGCCTGAGCTGCGCTAAGACTCCATTCTCCTTCATCACCGTGGCTATAATATGACATTGCTTCCATTCGAACTTTTATTTTGTCTTATATTAACAATTCCCATGTCGTCTTCCATCACATCGCCAAGTAAGTAGATGTATAATTAAAAGTGTAACAGTTACAGTGCTTGATTTTATTAAATGTGTTAAATTGACTTAGATTATTTCGTATTGAGTGTTTGTGCTCTGCCCTAGACGGCTCAGGCATCACACTGCCTTCTCAGACTGTGCAGTAAAGTCATCCATGACATTCTGCATTGTTTTTACATTAACTTGATTATGATAATCCCACACAGCTGGCTCCCAAAATGCTACCCTATTGTGCCTACCATTGTATTAGACTGTCAACTGCCTTCACGCCATGCATTGTTGTGACATGGTTACTTATATCAGCTAGATATGATTATGTGTCCACATATGCTGTGTGCATTATATAATGTTTATCTCACTCATAATATAGAATTATAAATTATAGAACTAAGCAAATTACTGGTATGAAAAAAAAAAAGGCTATCTTGTAAAAATAATTGTATTCATCAAATAACTGCTATTATCTTCCAAGTTTAGTTTCTGTATTGTGTCACATATTTATCAACACAATATTAATTTAACACACAATATTTGTTTCTACACTGTATTTTATTTCTTTCAAGGAACTCTGAAGGAGGACAATATTCAAGATGACACAATACATAATTTAAATGAACTTCCGTGCCTCCCATAGGACCATTACAGCCAAGGTGTAAAACCATTTCACTGTCCGCTAACATGCTGACTTCCTCGACAGAGTCCTATGGAACTATGAGCAGTACCACACCTGAAGAGTGTTTTCAAGCAGAGGAACAGAACCGGAGTTGGACGAACCAAGTGCTGATGCAAAGGCCGTCCATTCCAAATTATGTCATAACCCATCAGAATATAATACCATTGCACATGTTTGAAAGGTGGGGATTACAAAGAGAATGGAAGGAAAAAGGGAGGGGAAAGGTAACCAAAGTACTCAAGACAGGAGAATCACTGTTCACACATTATTTTGAGAGGCGCCCTCTGTAAAATCTTTGCAGACTCGCAGACACAAGCTGTGCAATCCCCTCTGCAAAATCACTCTACATCCCAGTTTTATCATCAGTTTATTCAACAACCAGTACAACACCATAGAACACATTTCACAGAAGAAAAAAATCATAATTTCAGAAATAGAGATGTTCTTGAAGAAAACAAAAAACCGTAGAACAGTCTGTTGGAAGTCAACACACTCTACACAGGTGCGATCTTCAGTATGGCATACCTCGGCTAGGGATCAATCATCTTCTCATGGGAGAAATACAACAGTATTCATAAATTTTGGAAACAGCACTGTTCCTAGCGCCTGCACGATGCAACTGCACAGTATGCAGTCCAGGGGGTTTGCGGGCCACCAGGCACCACAATGGCGAGCGCACAGGAACATCTTCCACCAGCCAGCACCGCCACAGTATCATCATCACCAGGGGCCAGCATCTCTTCAGCCTCTCCGCCGAGTGCCGAATTACTACAATGTACATTATTACGTACAACCAGTGACACGTTAACTGTATCAAACTGATTAGTTGGAATTGGAACTTCATTATCTCGCCGATTACTCACACTCAACAAAGAATACACACCGGCGGAACTATCAGCCGCCCGTGAAGTGATTGACTTGTTTTTCGTAGGGGCATAAACAGAATTAAATTCCATCACCGCTACCAAACAACTTTGAATTTCAACAGCGCATGAACATTCGTTCATATCCCTAGGAACCGGTGTCAAGAAATACGCGGCCCTAACCTGGGGAGTGACATTTTCCAAAATAAGTCTAACAAAATCCTGTTCAGGCAATTTTAAGCCTAAAACTAACTGATAACTTAAAATGGAATCAATAAAATCATTAAGTGTTTCACCCAGGCATTGGAAACAGTACACTAAATCTCTTTCACAAACTCCCCTAACACGAGAAGGGATAACTTACGCTAACACCTTTTCATGAAAATTAACAAAACTCCAGGTTGGCGAGTTTATTTCTTTGGTGATCAACTGTAGAGCATGACCTTGGCATTGCCCGCAGATGTCATCACTGATACACAGATCCACTACTTTCGTTGCGGCGATAAAAAATCTATCATCGCGCATGGCTCAGCGAGGGTTAGATGGGGACTATATGGACTGACTGAAAATATTAACTGAACAAGAATGCAAGTTTACTTGGCTCACCCCAGCCACCTCCTCTGTGAAGCCGCCTACTGCTTGTTGACGCGTCTTCCAAAACTTCACAGCTATCAACCTCAATTGCTGCATTGTGGCATCTGAGGGAAAATATACCTCGTGGTCCTCTAACAGGGCCATGAGCCCTTCCGTATTGAGCAAATAAATGAAAGATGTCCATTCTCCAGACATTCTTGGTGTACATGAAACCCAAAAAAATACACAAATTAACAAGTGTACAAGCAGAGTAGTGCAGTATTAATCGTATGGTGTATTTATCATCACAAGATTAATTTAACACACAATAGTGGTTTCTAAGCTGTATTTCATTTATTTCGAGGAACTCTGAAGAAGAAAAATATTCAAAATGACACAATACATATTTAAAATAAACTTGCGTGTGTCCTGTAGAACAATGACAGATAGAATCCAGGTAAAAAACAATTTAAAAACCTTTATATTTTACTAACTTGTCTACAATCTTTAGCTTGTTTAAAACACTGACAATTGAACCAGCCTTTTTATTATATTGATTACTCATATTTGAAAATACAATTATGCTGAGGAATTGGAAAACTCAATTCAAATATCAATTGTATCATTTGAAATAGACTAACACACCTGCGTGGATTGGAGCATCCAAACTGACCTAATCAAAGCCCAACCCTGCTAAAATTATAGATTTCACACACATGTAAAATTATTATAAAAACCCAAATTAATACTGATAGGCTGAAAAATAATACCAAGCTTGCTTGATGTAAATGGCCGAATTATAAGGTGGGTTACAAGTAAAAACTCTACAAATGAATGTGAACATATGCGCGCCCTTTCAACTAGCCATAAACTTCCCAGGTTGCCGCGTTCACAACACAGTGACATGACTTCTATCAAAATGAAAATCGATAAACGTAATAGGGCTCCACAGTGAACAAGTTACATGAAACTGAATTAAGTTAAAAAATCACCAACTACCAAACAAAGTCTAGAATGTTACGTAAAGCACCTACACAATCCGACTTTAAAGCTCTTCAATTTTTTCTCTTACGCCGCAGTCAACCCACCTTAAGCCAACAGTGCAAAAAAAATTTCACTCTCAGTTAACATACTGACTTCCTCTACAGAGTCCCTTGAGACTATGAGCAGTACCAAACAGAGGAGCAGAGTATAAGTGGGTGATCCCAGCACTGATGCAAAGGCTGTCCATTCCAAATTATGTTGTAACAAATCAGAAAATAATACTATCGCGCATACACGGAAGATGGGGAAAACAAAGAGAATGGAAGGGAAAAAAGGAGGGGCATGGTAACCAAAGCACTCGAGGCGGAAGAGTCACTGTTCACGCATTATTTTTAGAGGCGTCCTCTATAAAATCTTTGCCGCCTCGCAGACATGACCTGCGCGATTGAAAAAGCTGCCTTTATTTTAGTAGTGTGCATATATTATAAGTTGATTTATATAAGTTATCATACTAGTGATAGTCAGTTCAGATCTTAGGTTCCAATTTATACTGGTTTTGGAGGTTTTACTCAGAACCAGTTTTAGGTTAACAGCGACGACTATGTTCTCGTTAATACAAAACAATAAATGTAGTAATATTTTGAGATGATGATATACTTAGTACAAAACACTATGAATTAATCTAGTTACTGCAAAACTTGTCATTACAAAAATAACTGTAATGAGAAACTAACAAACAAAATTTGTCATTACCGCCAAAACAATATATGTTAATTCACCTGTAACAAGCCTTTTTTCTTGGCCGCTATAGTTCCTTACAGCGAAATACTATTGCTATTGAAAGCAAATAAATATAAATTTATTTGCTACCAGTGTTTACAAAAGTAGTTTTTATTTACAGACGTTTAATCAAATACAGTATTCAGTTTAAAACCAGGCTTCACCATGCATGGGCATATTGGGAATCAAAGGCTAAATTTGGGCAAAGATCTCTCAGTAATTTTTTGTGCTAGTATTTTCAACTAAAATTTTTTTGTTAGAAATTGAACTCATCTAGATTTGTAAACCTTCCAAATTTTAATTATTTTATTTCAAATGTACGTTTTCATTATTTATTAAATTGTGACATTTTATGAATAATTAAAAAGTGCATTTAAAATTTAAAAATTAAAATTTGAATGGTAGTTACTTATGTCTGAAAATAATAAAATGTCATCCGAATAGAACCGAACACTGGAACCGATATTTAAATTGTAGAATTGGTACTGGAACTGGAATCTATATTTTTTGTTATTGGACCCTTCCCTAATTAATACATAAACACTATTTCTATTTGTTTCACAATTTTAAATTTTTACAAGTATTTGGTGCAGTAAGTCCAGTTAAATGTACCTGTTTTTAGCATATAATATCAAAGTTTTCAGTTTTAGTAATGTTTGTAATACAAAATAGTTTCGTGCTGACAAAATTTATTTTATTTTATGACTTTTATATTGCAGGATTCCATTTTTCATAATATATATACATATATATATATATTTATATATTTATATAAATATGATACTTTGTGTGTTTCATCTTGTCAAAATTGTAAAAATATAATAATAAAATATTGTTTTTTTTTTTTTCTTTTTTTTTTTATAGGATCCAGGAATCTAAAATCCTACCGCTGATCTTTTTTCTTACTTTTATCATTACACTTCTTTTAGTTCCAAGGTGTACACTTCCTTCCTAGGCTCCTGTCAATCACCAGTCCTAAGGATATTCAAATTCTATATTTATGATTGATATTTGATGTTGGTATTTACATACTGAAAATTTAAATAGTGATTTTGTGAAGCTATAACGAATTAACTTAATTTTTTAACATTGTTAATAATAATTAATTTGCATTATAATTTATTGTAGTGTTAATTGACTTGAATTACAGCAATTTAAATTGCTTTTATAGTTAACCCTTGTGTGTAGTAACATTGTTTCAGCTAACTTGTGTGCTAACCATTGCACAGTTTGGTTTGTTGTCATTCTTTCATGATATTAATTATTTTTGCATGTTAAGCTAAAGAAATAACTTTCATGTATGAATGAAGTTATGTTTTGCCTTTATATTTTTATGTTCTTTTTAAGGTAACTATTTTGGTATGTTAACATGGGTTAAGAATTTATGTTAAATTAATTTTTGCAATTCATTTTTATAGCATGTTGTCAATAGTTCACACAACTAGATTTATATTTAATACATAGCATGTGACCTAAATTAATTTTACAATCTAATTATTGAATTTATGAAATGAAATAATTGAAAGGTGGGTTGTATTACATAATCATCACTATAAATTTGTGTGTGTGTGTCCGTGAGTGCGTGCATGCGAGTATGTGTGTGTGTATATATATATTTATATTTATTTACATATGTGTACTGTATGTTTGGAAATTAAATACCCAAATTGCGGGAGGTGATTCCTTATGAAAAATGAAAATTATGTCTGAAATATGAGGGGGCACTGTTATAGCTAAACAGATTATTAAAGGATATATGAGCCTGTAAAAACTGGGTTTTGAAAACATATTTTCACTGAATGCCTTCTACTTTCTGCCAGCAGTGGGGAGGGTGGCGATTTACCCATAGTACATCCCACACGGTTAAATGAGACATGCCCATTTGATGTGCTATGGAGTGTGGAGGGCACATTGTTGATGTGCTGAGATACCACTTCCTCAAGCCAAACAGTGAGCACAGACTGTGGATGGCCAGCATTACGCGTGTGTCTCTGCAACATGGGAAGCGGAAGTCAACTTTTTGTTGAAGACTGTACCTTTCTGCTCTGGACTTTGTAGTCATACAAGGCATTTGGCAAAAATGTGTTTTCAAAACCCAATTTTCATTGGCTCATAACTCCTTTAATATTCAGTTTAGGTATATGGTGTCCTGTAAATTTTCTACCTTATTTGTCATAAGGAATAGCCTCCTGCAGTTTGAGCATTTAATTTCCGAACATCTTACGTGTGTGTGTGTGTGTGCGCGCGTGTGTGTGCATGCGTGTGTGTGTGTGTGTACACACACGCATACATGTATATATGCCAAAGCTATAACACTGAGTAAGGTCAATGGCAGATGTAAGAGTGGCCGCAATGGCTGAACTGTTAGCCTGCTCGTCTCCCACAAATGTGAACCATGTTCAGTCTCTGGCCGGGTACTTCCAGATTTCCGCATATGGGAATTGTGCCGGACAATACTGTTGGTCTGTAAGTTTTCTCATGGGGATCTCCGGTTTCCCCCGTCCCATTAATTCCAGTGCTGCCCCATACTCACCTCAATCACTCTCATCAGCTTTCAAGACCTCGCTGTTAAAAGCCACTCACATTTCTTCATTCTTTAGTCACTCGCGCTCAACATGGAGCTTGATTTTACACTGAATAAAATCAGATTAATCCTCAAACCAAATACATTCTTAATAATGAAGTTTTTATATGGATAATATAGTATCGTTAGAAATTCTTAAAAGTATTTTAGATAGTTAATCCACTAAGTATTAATATTTATTTGTAGTATCACAATTTAATGCTTATTGATAACAATGGGATTTGAGTATGTGGCACAGTGCCCCAGTCCTCAACATTGACCCCTCCTTAATGGGTTTTTGGATCCACCAAATTGAGTAAGTTGGTGGTGGGTGTGTCCTTTGAATGTTAAAATTGGGACAGCTGAACCATAGTCAATCTACTGGTACAAGGGAAAAATGTAAATGTTCTCATTTAATTAGCAATTAAAGAGCAAGAAATTCATGCACTTTTGTCACTAAAATGAATTTTATAACAATCAATTTTTTTTAAAATTTTTTTTGTGAGTGCAGCTACATTAGTTTGCATTTTTACTTAAAGGCCAGTATATTAACATTTACAGTTTATGTTAGCAAGTTATGCGTTTTTTTATTTTCATAGTTACATTTATGACAACAAAAGTTTATTTCTAGGAGATTTATCTTTACTGTTTGTAGATTTTACAAAACTCTTTGTAAAATGTTTTTCTTTAATATCTGTTTTATAATTTGTTGTAATAACATGTGTGATGCTAATGTTCTCCCAAACTAAAACATTTTTTTTTTTACATTGCTGCTAGGATGAAAATTCTATCTAATGTTGCCATTGGTAAGTTATGTTTTTGTGGTTCAAATTAGTTATTTTGTTACAAAGCACCTGAAATTGTTCTTCTATATAGCTTGGAGAAAGTTGCTGTATATCTTTCTTTCATTTTGGTATGTATAAATAATATAGTGATGATTTATTAAACAGCTGCTAGGTTATAATAGTTGTGCATTATGTAGTGTATAGATAGTTGTAATTTATTGTCCAAGCTAAAAGTTGCAAAGTTCTATATAATTAGTCTATGAAATACCTTTATTATTGTTTCACTTTGGTATAGTTATAATGATGTTGGACTGCATTAATTATTGTTTGGTGAAAAAATTGAGGTAACATGTTAAGTAAGTTTGCATGAGGTTTTGGCCTTTAAATTTAAGTAATTTTTGTGTTTGCTAAGTGGTTTTACAGTAGTAATGCTTACACCCAGTATTTGTTTTTTAATAGTAAGACATTACTAACAAATATTCATATTTTGTTTTCTACAATATGTTTTTCTTTTCATATTTTCTATTTACTTGCACCCACATTTTCCATCTAAAAAAGTAAACAGAAAATATGAAAATGTGAAAATAATATGTGGGTTTTTTTTTTATTTTTCAGTATATTACAAATTAAAAAATGATATAGGTAATATGTCATATAAGTGTTCTTCGCATGTTATGCTTGTGTATGAATGATTTTCCTGGGTGTGTCCTTTCTGTGCATTATTCCTATCAGGAATAAAATAGTTTGTAATGTTGATATTAACTGTAAAAGGAATGTTGATGTTTCAAATGTCTGCATAACTCCCTTTTTATATCCTTTACATCAAGTATAATTTATTTAATATTAATGGCATATTGACATTGTTTACTAAAATTACTATCATTGAAATTTCCTTACCCTTAGCCATTATCCTTTCATATGTTGTCCAATTGTTGTCACATCCTCACTCCTGGTGGCAGAACTTTGAAGAAGCTTTGAAGAATTTTCAAGCACTTCTTTTGGAGTCACCTACTTCAACAGTGATACTGCATGGTATAGCACGAAGCTTAGATGGCCTGGCAGAACAACGCAAAAACAACATGCTCCTTGAGCAAGCCATTGATGCCTATCAGAATGTTCTGAAGATTGGTTCACAACTGTCAGATCAGCTGTTTTCAGAAGTTGCATATCGATGCATCAACAGGATCTTGTTTCGAGGTACTTTGGTATTTTATTAGGAACTTACAGAATTGTTTTACCATGATGTATTCCATTTGTTTTACTTTATAAATCATTGGATAAGATCACAACTCAATTTTTAAAAAAATAATTGTTTATCAAGTAGTATTAAACCCACTTTAATGGTATAGGCTCTGCCATTTTTATCTCTCTGTGTATAAATTTGCAATATAAAAACTCAAACATTAATATAAAAACAGGAAACATGTGCTAGTGAAAAGTTATGATTTGGATTCACTATGTTTAATGCCTACTATGTTATATACCAAAGTGTCTGCAGTTATAAAAATAACTTTTCAGTAAGCACACTTTTTTCTTTTAGGATATTACTAGTTTCCTTTTTAATTGTATGTTGAAAATAATCTTTCATATATTAAATGTGTTTGTTCTGAGTTTGTATTCAATTATTTTTTTACAGAGATTTTAGAAGGGAAAAAAGTCAACCAGGCATTAGGTTATAGTATTGTAAGTCATTTTTGCATGTTTGACTTTTATCCAGATAGTTTGTACAGTGTGTAAAAATTTTATTTTAATTTTAGTGTTTTAAACGAACAGTATATAATTTTTTAATATAATTTTTTTCACGTAATTGATATGACAGATATCCATGTGGATAACCTGCAGTATGGATTTCTCCACACCCTGTATTCTTAACACTACTGAAACATAACCTCAAACATTTAACTTTGAATTTAAAATTTAAGTAACAAATGCAAATTTGCCTTTTCAGAAAGTATAAACTCGCAAAGTTACTGTGTGCAGACAGAGAAAATAACACGCATGCATCTTAGGGACTTTGTGCTGTCATTGATATATTTACTGTGTTTCATATAACTTCAGTAAGTTTTGAGAGACACTGTGACCAACCTACATAACATGTAAACATTAAATGTCCTCCTTTGCAAAGTATTGAATCAACTGATAATTGTGCTGGGATGTATGTTGTTATGTTAGTGATCTTTTCAGTGATTGAGAAGAAAAATAGTACTCAGCATAAAAAATTATAATTAGAACTTTACAACATTTATTGTATAAATTATGCTTTCTGAATAATGTAAAATTTTTTAAGGCGTAGAACACAGGTTTTAAGATCATTTTGAAAAATTATGGTAGAGCTTGCTGACGAGACAGAGATTATAGTGACAGCGCTCAGTGCAGTGATGATAGATTGAGAGGAGATTATAGGGAAGGTAAAGTCTGAGGTTAAGGAATTTTGTGGAAATTTTGGTTTTACCCAGTAGGCGCCAGGCATCATCATTGTGATGCCATGAAGTTCTGGTAGAGCTGACTCTCTGTGATCTCAGGGTCGTCCAGCCAAATCACCACGGCGATAATCCTTTGGCGGGAAAGCTGGTACTCCTCTAATAAATTATGAATTTACGTGCTACTTAAGCTGTGGCGTACTTGGGCTGACCACACACCCCAAAATCATTTTTTAAAATGGTGCAATACAGGAGACACTGAAATAAGCACAGGAAACACTTGCATAATACGCTTGAAGGTTTTGGCAGGAAATGGTTAAGGCCCGTGCCCTTAAGTATCCTAAGGGATGACGTAAATAAAAACATGCGAAGTCTCATTCAATGTGGATTTACTTAGTATAAAATTACACTGTTTCACTAGGAAGCCAATTACATTGGCTTCGGGCTTTACCCACAGACAAGGGTTACACCGTGCAAAAAAAGTGTGAAGGCAGTGAAAAGTTATTAAATGAAAAGTTAATACTTCCACAGGCAGTGCAAGCACTGGGGAAGGTGAGGGGCGTTGTTCCCGGGTGGCTAAGACAAACAAGGTTCCGTGAATTTTACAGACTATTGAAAACTAAATTATTGGTGCAGAAAGATGCTGGCATCCCAGGAGTGTGTGACACGAGACGACGACATACAACTGACCCCTCAAGACACTCAACAATGACTAACTCTCCTCCGTGGTGCACCGGTTGTCTTAGTGGCCAGGCGGGTCACGTGGATCTACTTCCTGACCCACTTCTGCATGAATTTTGCTAAACATGTGACATTTGCAACTTTCAGTATGTTATAAAATAATTGGTATTATTTCTTCACAAGACGTCTCTAGTGTCCCTCATATAGGGGTTAGTCCAGCATGTGCTGTATAGCCCTTTTTTTTAAGAAAAGTGCCCTATTTACACAGTTGTGTATCACTGCATGCTGCATTGCACTTGGCTGCTCTGGTCATACATTGCACTACTCGTACTAGGTGACACTTCTCATGCATTGCATGGGATGCACTGGCGCACTACACTGCACAAGTAGAGCGCTGATCCCTGCTGCGCTGCTGAGATAGTGTGTGGTGGGCAAACTGTCTAGGGAGGGAGGAACGTGGCAGGCATCAACCCCCCCATGCAGGACAAATTGCCGACGCACACCATCATGTATAGCAGAGGCAGTATAGCAGAGGCACTGAAGTCTCTCTTGCTGTCGCTGACATAACATGTACTGGCTCCGGGATTGTCCCACGTGCTCCTGGAACGCCGGCTGCTGCTATTGTTCCGGATGGCTTTGCCTCATGCCAGGCTTTCAGGTGCCCTTGCACATACTGCATGCCACTTGTGGATGTGGCCGCCGTCATGAACGATGAAGGTAGAGCAATCTGGCCAACCTGCTGCCTTCACTGTCACCATCGCTGCTGTTGCTCTAGCTAGTGCTGCTGCTCCTGTTGCCTCATCTCTCACCGTGCTGCTGATGGGAGCGATCCAGGCAGGCAGCAACTTGGAGTTAGTGACCATGCTGACGTGACCCCACAGCTGGTCGAGATGCATTTTCTGATGGTCCACTGATGCTGACCTCCCCCTTTGCTGTTGGCGTCACAACAGTGAGCATCGTGACATCCACTAAGGAGGCTTCATCGACGAGTGCCAGCATTACTGGCAGTGCGGGCGCTTGAGGGGTGATGCTTGTAGATGCTGTGGTGCTGACCATTGGACGCGCCTCCCCTGGTGCCAGGGCACCGGGCGAATTTGGGCCCTCTGCAAGCACTGGTGACCCTCCCAGCTCTGCACTTGCTTATATTTGGCATCGGGACTATGGTGTCCTGTGTTACCACATCATCGCCAATCTGTCGACCTTGGTCACGACTCCCGGGGACATACTTTTGTCCAGCGTCGGTGACTCAGTGGCCACTGGTGAGTACCGCTTTAAGAGAAGTCCCAGTTCACTTTCTTCCTGTCCCTCTTGCCTTGGGAGTTTGCCTGTTGTGTGTTCTTTTTACACCTGGTATGGCTTCACTGGTGATGTCCCCGGTGTCAACCGTATATTGTCACAGTGTGCTCCGATGGTTTTTCTACCCACTCGGGTCAGGTAGGTGGTTGAGGGTGGTGGGCAGGTGTTCAACCCAGGTGTTTGGGGTGGTCATTCACACGGAGCCACAGCTGTCTCTTCAGCTCTTGGTTGTGGCACTCTTTGGGGTTCACTCAGGTGTGGTACACCGCCATCTTCAAATGATGTACCCCCCACCAGGTGTACATCTCACGCCATTTCGTGGCAGTAAATTGCACCCCATTGTCAGTCAAAATGTTCTGTTGACCTTGCAAATAATTGGCTTTGCAACACTTTCACCTTTTGCTGTACCCTTGCACTGCCAGTCGCGTAGGCTTCCACCCAGCGGGAAAAGTTGCCAGTCTTTGCAACAATAAATAGTTTTCCCTTGGCTGACTTTGGGTATGGTACCATTAGGTCTAATGAGACCATTTAAACGGGACAATGCTACAGTTACGCACCCCACACCATATGTTCCAGCAGGGCACACAATTACCAAATCAACCACGATGACACCAGCCATGTTCCAATATTTGCCTATATACTCTGGCACAGCAAGTGAAGGCCCTGTAGCATTCCTTCAGGATGGTGCAAACAGGCTCAGTCACAACAGCGTTGATGAAGATGTGGCCAAACAGCAATGATGAATGCCTAGGAGGTGATGCAAGAATGTGGTGGAGGGGAGTAACCCACTATAGGATCACCTAGACGAAATTCAACAGCACCTTCATGTGCAGTTTTGCTGGCACTTTCACATCATTGCTGAATAAATTTGATGCATACTTTCTGCCAAGATGCAATCTGACCTACAAGGTACACTTCTTTTTTCTTGTTCTCAGAGGGAGGACCATACATTTCATACTTATTTGGGAGAAATAATATGACAGAATACTGGCTCAAACTTCAGAATATACATATGCCTTCATGTTTGATCTGAAAAGGCTTTACAATTCTACATCTTTTCATGTTCTTTGGTGTATTACGAGTGTAATTTATACTGCTGTAACTTAGGCTGCCATAACCTAACTTCAGATTTGTCACTGTGTGTGCATGCACGTGCTTGTGTGTGTGTATGTGTGTGTGCATGCATGCATGTGTGTGATGAGACTGTTGCAACAAGAGTCTTTCATGTCATTGTGTATTGTGAGACACATCAGGGATTGTGCTAGTACACAGAAAAATGTGATTATGTCTAGTGATGCTTTTACAGGCCAAATAGGTTATTAAAATAGTTCTTTCTTTTATGAAATTGGTTTAGGTTTCATTCCTTTGTTTTTGAAATAACTTATTTTAAATTTATTGTGCTATGTCACTCAATTCTTCATAACAGGGCAACAGTTCTCAAAATGAAAGTCATGTCCACACCAGAAGATTGGATTTGTGGTAATAAAGATGTCTCTAGATTTTTTACTCAACAAGATCTCTAGAAAGTAACTAAAGATATAGTGGCTTCAGTACAGATGATCGGAACCCTACAATTTATTACAATGAGACCTTGAACAAGGACCTTGACTTTTGCAGCATAAAGTTAGTACAAGGAAAGAAAGTAGGACGACCTGTGCATCAAAGTTTTGCCACCATTCAGCAGGGAAAGCTCTATAATGGTGTCAGAACAATCGGCAATAATAAAAAAAAAGGGTATGTTAGATATTCTAAAATTTCTTACATCCTGTTTATAACAAGTACTTCCTCAGCTTGAAGGAGAGTCTAGAAAAACATCATGAAGATGTACTTGGGCATCTTGAAGAGGATGATGCTGAGTAATGCATCTGGCGAATGTTGTTACTTTCTTGAAAACTGTAATATTATTTTAACTGAAATAATTTATTTGGTGGCACTTGTTGAATAGTTTGTATTGTGCTTTTACTTACTCTTTAATATAATTTTTATGAATAGATTAATTATATTTAAATGCTTATGCCAAGTGGTGTAAGTAATTTGTTTTAACTAAAATAATTATGCCAGGAAGTGCTGATATTGTATGCAATTTTTTTATTAATATAATTATGCCAAGTTATGTCACTTATTTTACTAACATAAGAATACCAAATGGTGTAAGTCATTTTTTTTCTTTACAATAATGATGCCAAGTGGTGAAAGTAATTTTCTTTCATTACAATAATTATGCCAAGTGGTGCAAGTCATTTGTCTTTCATTAAATAATTATGCCAAGTGGTGCAAGTCATTTTTTTTTTCATTAAAATAATTATGCCAAGTGGTGTAAGTCATAGATGACCATTAATTGTGTAATGTACTTATTATGAAATGTGAGATGTGTTTTATCTACAATAGCAAAAGTTCAAGTACATCACTAAGGAATAACTGGAATCGGTAAAAGGTTGTAATATTGTTGTGGGAATTTTTTTGTCCTTTTCTTTACGCCTAAATATCTTGCATACATGAACGAGTGACTTACACCACTTGGCATTTCAGCTCCTCGTATAGGGGAGATCAAGGCTATGGACATTTGTTCAGACTCCTGGTTTATATATGTGCAAGTGGGCAGTTTGCTGGTAAAATTAAAAGTTGATACAGGTGCAGATGTAACTGTGATTAGAGAGGAACTAAATGACATGTTAGGCATGGTGCTAAAACAAACCAACAAAGAACTGTTTGGTGTAGGCAGTTGAGTAGTAGATGTTGTATGTGTGGTACAAGCATGCTTGTCCATTTACGATCTGTGTGGTGAACAATATATCTTTGTTATCACAGGTCAGCACATAACACTGTTAGGCAGATCAGCATTAGGAGTATTTAACATTAAGATATGTGTTAGAGGGTGTAGGTAAGTAATAAATAACACACTATTGGCATTATATGAATATCCTTTATTATACGTCTCCATCTTATTTTCTGATTTTATTTATACTATTGCCAACTTCCTCCAGTCGTCTTGCTACCAACCTAAATCTCCTTGCAACTTCCTTTTCCATTACAAATTACAAAGAGTGTAAACATATACACAAAGACCTTGAATCCAATTTGCACACATTCATACAGCATAAACGCAAAGAACATTGCATTGGTATATCATATAACCTAGTTACGTACAAATTCAAAATATTGATAGCATGAACAGAAATATCTCATTTGCAAACATACTCGGAAGATGGGTACCTTTTTGATGGTTTCCAAACCCGACCAAATTTGTATGTAATAGGAGAAACATCACCTCTACTGTCAACATATGTGTCGACTACAGGATTTACAGAACCTTGTTCCTCTACTGAGGTGTCTATAATGGTGCTATGTGAACTATCACGGATTCTTTCTCTGCAGTCCTCCTCGGTGAACCCATGAAAGCCATTTGTGTGCAAGACATCATGATTATTTATGCCTGTGTGTTCTTTCTATCATTTTCCTTTCACTAATGGGTAGCACTTATTCACCTTGTACTACCACATCAATATCCCTTTGCACACATAACACCTTGTAGACCTGTAAGCATGACATTTTCGGGGACATAGAACCACACTTATGGTGACTGAACCCTGACATGCTCCCATGCTTGGAATTTCCTCCTGGTGGCACCTACTGCCATCATTGTATTTTCTGCTCGATTTGCTTTGCCAATAGTATGGCTTCTGCCATTGCTTTCCACATGGTTCGGGAAGGGAAGGATTCAATAATGCAGGAAGAACTGGAATGCAGCCTCTAAGCCTACGACCCATTATAAGTTGAGCATTTGGGTGCCCTTGTATTTCTGGGGTATTACGCAACTCAAGAAGAAGAATATTGACATCCTTTTGATCTTGAATCACTTTTTTTAGTGTTTGCTTACCTGTCTGAACATGGCGTACAGACATGCCATTTGACTGTGGATAATGAGGCCTGGATGTTTGATGGATGAAATTCCTCTCTTGGGAAAACTGGTCAAATTGTGATGAAGTCAAATTGCTACCACCATCCGACATGACGGCTGGTATTCCTAACCAAGCAAATATGGATTTCATATGGCTAATGATGCATGAACTAGTTTGACTTTTCAGCTTTTGTAGCTCCACCCATTTTGAGTAATAATCAACAACTAGTAGATACGGTTTGTCATGAAGAAAAATATATATCTACCCCTACTTTTTGCCAAGGTCGATCTGGGACTGGGTGTAAAAATAGAGGTTGCCTATACTTAAATTTTTTAAATTCTTTGCACACCTCACAATTTTCAACCAAAGCTGAGATATAAGCTGCCATTCTGGGCAAAACTGTCCCATGTGCACTTTGTATGTACTTTTCTTGCCCTTGGTGAGCAGTGTGAATTGACCTAAATATTTCTGGTCGTAAACCCTTACAAACCACAGTTGCTTTACCCTTGAGAGCTAAATCATAAGCATAACTGAGGTTCTCTCTGTACGTCCAATACTGTTTCATTTCAGGGGGCACCTTCTGTGGCTTCTCAGGCCAACCTACTCTGATAATTCTACACAAACTCTGTAGTTTGTGATCCCTTTATGTGTACTGCTGCAACATTAACAATTTGGCATCTGTAACTTTGGAATTCACCACCACTGAACATACCTGCAGCTCCACTTCCCTTTCTAAATCAGCAAATAATAGCAGTTTGATTGTGACTAGTGCGGCATGCATGGGACAGGGTATCTGATATGTACATTTGAGAACCAGGTTTGTAAATTACAGATAATGAAAATCGTTGCAGCTGAGCTTGGCAGTCTACAAGATGCTTGTTAATGATAGTTACTGCCGGCTTGTTATCGGTTTCCACAACCACCTGTTTGTTTTAAATGTATTGATAAAAGTGCTCTGCCTCAAACACAATTGCCAACATTTCTTTTTCTATGTGGGTATACCGTTGTTCTGTGTCTGTAAGAGATTTGGAAGCATAAGCAATTGGATGTCCCTCCTGCAGCAAGACTGCATCTATACCAGTTTGAGATGCATCAACTGACAAAATAGCTGGTTAATTGACATAATATTTTAATACTGGCGTGGTACGCAACAGTTATTTGAGTTTCGTAAACGCAACTACTTGCTCATGCTCCCAATGCCATGCTACATCCTTTCTTAAAAGAACCCTGAAGGGAGCCATAACATCTGAAAGGTTCGGAAGGATCGTGTACAAATATGTTATGACACCTAAAAACTTCTCAACATCCTTTTTGCATATGGAAACATCCATGCAGTGAATGGCATCCACTTTTGTTGCATCTGGATGTATTCCCCTTGCAGAAATGATGTGACCCATGTAGCGCACCTGCTGAACACCAATTATGCACTTGCGCTTATTAAACCTAACACTGTTCTTTAGGGCTCTCTCCATGACAGCTTTGAGGTGTTCATCATGCTCCTCTTTGGAAGTTCCCCAACAAATAATATCATCAATGTACGTTAGCACCCCAGGCAACCCTTCAAATACTTCAATGAATTTACATGAAAGACTTATGGGGCTGAACATATGCCATAAGGCAATAGTATAAATTTGTATCGTCCCCAAGGAGTATTGAATGTGCAATAGTCAGTGCTGCTCTCGTGTAGTTTAACCTACCAAAACCCTTGTGATGCATGCAAAACACTAAAGTAACAAGCACCTGCAATTTGAGATGTAATCTGCTCAAATGTAGGCAAGGGAAAATGTTCCCTCATTAATCCATTGTTGAGATCTGCTGGATCTAAGCAAATTCTTAAACTCTTATCGCCTTTGTGAACCATTACAAACAAGTTAACCCATTCTGTCGGCTTTTCCACTTTAGCAATAATTCCCTCTTTTACTAACCTGCTTAATTTTTGCCTCAACGGTTCCTTGAGAGCAGCAGCAGCCGTGCGAGGAGCATGAACCACTGGCTTGGCATCCTCCCTCAGTATCATCTTATAGTCACCAGATAGTTCCCCAATACCTTCAAAATACTGAGGATACATAGAAATTAAGTCCGCAAGGTTATAATCTCGGGACTTGGACTGAACAGTCAAAATCTAGCATCACACGTGCTGACAGTCGAAGAATAGGGAAACTATCTTTTTCAACCACATAAAATTCAAAAACTCTAACTCTTCCATTGTAAGTACATTTAAGTTAGCATTTTCCCAAGAAGGGTTTTTTCTCCCCCAAATAATTAACTAACCTAACATTGTATCTTAACAAATGCTTGTGACTTACGTTAAGTCTCTGAAACAATTTCACAGGTATGAGATTAGCTTGTGCTCCAGTATCCAAATTAAATTTTTAAAAATGAGAGTTCATCACTTCTATTTTTGCCGTCCACTCTGCAACTATGGTTTTATGTAAGATGTAATCAACGCACAAATTGTTACGTTCACAACTAGGCCTATTTGAGTACACCATCACTGCAACACTTGCTGGTCCACTTATGTTCACCTCTGCTACCACAAAATCATCTTCAGAGGAACTAGGCATTAAAGATGTTTTTGTAACTTCCCTAGCCTTCTTCGAACGGCACACACAGTCCTTTTCAGAGGAATTAGAGGTCGATGAAGATGTTTTTGTTACATCCTTAATCTTTTTCTTTGAACAGCACATCTTTGCAAAATGATTAAGACCATTGCATTTTCGACACATTACGCCATACGCGGGACGCTTGCGACGCTCATGTTTGGTGCCGTACCGGTCACTGTGAAAGCGTCAAATTATACATCCCTAGTCTGGTCGTGTCATTATTCTGAAGACCACTGTTTCGTAGCTGAACATTACTGCACGTTACTACTTCCTGAACTGCAGCAGCTTCCTCTTGAAACATCCCCATCCGTTTGTCTGTCACTTCCATGGTCCTGCATGTGACAGTAGCTTGAATTAGTGTGAAGTTATGTTCTCTCAGCAATCGTCATAAAGTATTATCTCTGATACCACACACAATGCAGTCTTTTATTAGATCAACTCTCATAGCTCCAAATTCACACGTTTCGGACTTCTTTCCGCCAAATATGTATCAAATGTTTGGTCCTCCCTCTGAGAGAAAAAAAAAAGATGTGTGTCTCGTAGGTTAGATTGCATCTTGACAGAAAGTATGCATCAAATTTATTTAGCACGACTTCTAGTGTTTGTACTTCTTTTTCACCAAAAGCAAAACTTTCATAGATGTCTTCAGCATCATTGCCCATCAAACTCACCAAACGTGCTATTTGTCGCGATGCCGGCAAACTTGCACCACCGACAACCTCATGATAGTATTTGAATTTATTGCGCCACCGTAAGCAGTTGTGCACCACATTGCCATCTCGCTGCAATTTCTTAATATGTTTGATGAGCAAATCCATTGCAAATTTATGGTTTTTCTGATTGCGCCATGTAGGTAAGTAATAAATAACTCACTGTTGTCATATGAATGCCCTTTATTCTTTGTCTCCATCTTATTTTTTGATTACATTTTTACTATTGTCAACTTCCTCCAGTTGTCTTGCTACTAACCTATATCTCCTTATAGAGGGGTTTGGGAGGAAGTTAAGGAAAAAATGGACACAAGTATTTGTTAGTAAGTTCCCAGAAGTATTTACTTGATTTGGAAAGCTTTAGCAAGAGTATAAAATAGTGTTGTAAAAAGATAGAGAGCCATTTAATATTTCCGCACCGCGAAGGGTAGCACTTCCTCTTTGAAGTGCTGTCAGAAGCAAGCTGCACAGAATGGTTTAGATGGTGTAATCTCACTGATCAGTTCTCCAACAAAGTGGTGTGCTCCAGTGGCAGTGGTGCCAGAAAGGATAGGAATGTAAGAATCTGTATTGATTACACAGAATTAAACAGATGTGTATACTGAGAATGCCTTTCTGTACCATCTGTGGATAAGTACCTGTCGCAGCTTGGGGAAGCCAAAGTGTCTACGAAACTGGATGCCTCTAATGGAATTTTGGCTTATAACTTTGGACAAGCACACTGCAACACTAACCACCTTTTTGACCTCATTTGGACAGTTCTATTTTAACTGTGTGCCCTTTGGAATAAACTCTGAAACAGAGTATTACCAACAAAGACTGTAGGAGATAATGGAAGGGATGATAGGGGTAGTGAATTAAGCAGATGACATCCTTGTGTATTGGGGTAACACCAGAAGAACATGATGGAAAGGTAGATCTAATAGTGAGGAAGTTGAAAGAAGAAGGGGTCACACTCAATAAAACTGTCATTTTTGTTCAATACTAGAGTTCCTAGCACATGAATTTGGCAACGGAATGTACAACCTGACTTGGAAGAATTCAGAGGCTATAAGGGAAATGCCAGAACCTACTAATATACATGAACTGCAATGATTCCTGGGTTTCGCAAACTGCCTGGTGAAATCCATCCCACGTTTGTCAAGCAAGATCCAACCACACTGCTTATTAAAGAAAATGAATGGCTCTGGGCTGAGGCACAGAAGGAAGCAATGCAGACTGTAGTGTATATAGTATAGAGAATTTGTAGTACTGTGGTTGGCAGCACAAGTGAGTGTAAAGATGGCATCTGGACAAGAAACGTAACATTGGCGATGGGGTTTCTTATTAACTAGAGCACGAATCAAGGTTACAATATCTTCTTTTGGAAGGATGGACGAGTTCAACGAACTTCCAGACAATATTGTATCATATTTGAGGCGGTTGCTACATTATTTTGATGCAAACTCTGTACTGGAGAAATATCACGTGTCTGTTTTATTGACTGTAATCTGTAATAGGGAAACATATATTTGGCATCTTGTGCAATTTGGTATCGCCTGAGGAACCAGGTAAGAAGTTGTTTGAAGAGCTGGAAGCGATACTTAACTCATTATAGTGCAAAGATGCTGGTGATTGTGGAGTGGTGGAAATTTCATGGGGTATGCAAAAATAAAATGAATCTGGAGCTGAATTTTCGGTGGCCATTAAACATTTGGCGCAAATGTGCAATTTTGGCATGTTTGTGCCGGAGGCATTGCGTAATTGTTTTCTCGGTAGTCTCCACAGCCAAAACATCCAAAAAAACTCATTGAAGCTGTATATAATTTGTAACAGGCATATGCTTTGGTGACAATGTTGGAACAGGCAGAAAAACAGTAGAAGTGGTTTCAGGTTCCTCAGTCGGTATCTGAAGAGGTGTGCAGGTACAAAATAAACAGCCACAAAGAGCGGGATCTTCACGGAATAGTGGGGGTCAAAGATAATGTTTTTGTTGTGACAATTAGGAACACCTGGCAGCAACGTGTTCTCGCTCACAATATAAGTTCCCAATTTTGGAAAAGGTAAGCTATAGTAAGTGAGCTAGCCCCGTGGTGGTGGTACTAACGACAAATGGCGAAATAAGGTTGTGTGCGGATTTTAAGGTTACCGTAAATCTGAGGAGTGAGCTAGCACACCAGCCACTTCCATGTATCGAAAATATTTTTGTACCCTTGGCAAATGGTCAGGTGTTTTATGTGCTGGACCTGTCAAATGCATACCAGCAGTTGGTGGTGGGGAAAGAGCGAGTGAAGAGATGGTGACAGTAAACACAAGGGTTTATATCGATAACATAGAATGCCTTTTGGTTTATCAAGTGCTGTAGGCATTTTTCAAGGTGTGATAGAGCAAATTTTGCAGGACGTACCAGGGTAGTGGCATATTTAGAAAATATCCTCATAACGAGGTGTTCAGTAGAGGAGTGTGCAAGAAGATTGGAAGCAGTGCTGCAGAGGTTACAAGAACATGGCATTAGTGCTGAAAAAGAGAAGTACCATTTCCTTGAAAGGGAGGTCGAATTTCTGGGGTATGGTATCAGTGAGAATTGCATTTAACTGACTAATGATCTACAAAAGGCTATAAAGGATGCTCCATCACCAACCACAATCACATAATTAAAGGCTTATTTAGGGTCGATAAATTTCTATGTCAGATTTGTCCTAGGTATGTCAACCAACTTGAAACCACTGTTCAACTTTTTGGCGCGAGGAACTCCTTGGATATAGGATGTACAGTGTCAGCAGATGTTTGAAGACAGTAATAATGGATTCTCCAGGCTTCAGTGCTAGTACCGTTTGACCTGCTCAAATCATTAATTGTAGTGAGTGATGCCTCTCAATATGGGGTGATAGTGGTGTTGTCACACAGGATGCCAGATGGCACAGAATGGCCCATTTGCTTTGCATCAAAAACAGTGTCCAAAACAGAGCAGGGTTATTGCAAGTTACAGCGGGAGGCTTTGAGCATTGTAGTTGTAGTGCAGCAATTCCACAAATACCTATATGGCAACCACTTCACACTGTACACAGATTATATGCCCTTGACCACCGTCTTCGGACCTAAGAAGGCAGTTCCACCTCTAGTAGCAGCACAGTTGCAGCTGTGGGGTTTTCTCCTATCAACATATTACTATTCACTTGAGTATAGAAAAGGGCAGGACATGGGTAATACAGAAGCGCTGTCAAGGTTATCATTTTCTCATGCACAGGCCATACAGCAACCAGTATTCCTAATTCAGCACTTTCCGAACTTGCCGATTAAATCGGAAGAGATAACAAGAGAGACGGAACAGGACGAAGTGCTTAGAATGGTAAAAAAACTATGCTATGTATGGGTGGCCAAATCAAGTCAGCGAGCCAAACATAAAACCTTACACAAGCAAGAGGGACAAGTTGGCTGTGGAAGAAAATTGTTTAATGTGGGCAGACAGAGTAGTAATTCCACAAGGGCTTAGAAAGGATGTGTTGCAGATGTTGCATGAAGGTCATCCTGGGGTGGTGTTGATTAAAATTTTGTGGAGAAATTATGTGCGGTAGCCGGGAATGGTCAATGAGATTGAGGACACAGTAAAGAGGTGCATGGCTTGTCAGCTGTCTATCATAACATGCCTCAAATCTCGTAAGTATCTTGGCTAGCGACTTCTTGGATGGGGGAGCAAGTACATGTCGACTTTGGATTTTGGTTTATGCCTGTTCTAAATGGGTGGCGGTATGGCCACTGCAGAGCACCAATTCAGAGAAAACAATTGAGAAGCTGTGAATGGCCTTTGTAATGTATGGCTTACCAGAAATGCTGGTGGCCGATAATGGGCCTCAGTTTCATTCGGAGAAATTTGGGGAGTTTTGCAAGGCATATATTATTACACTGCAGCTAATGCCACCTTTCAACCCACAATCCAATGGAGAAGCAGAGCGAACAGTGCAGAATGTGAAGACAGCGCTCATGAAGCAGGCCTTGGTGAATGGTCTAACTGGGTGGACAATATCCTTGCAGCATGCGATTGATAAGTGGTTGTTTGCCTACTGCAATACACTGCATACGACTACCGGGAAGACCCAATCAGAAATATTTATGAGAAGGAAACCATGTACAAGATTTTTGTTTTTGAAGTCAAACCTACCAGAATATCAAGACAAGGGGGGCCAACTAAGAAAGATTCAAGATCTCCAATTTAGAGTGCAGGATCCTGTGTTGGTGAAAAGTGTCAGAGGAGAACAACCCAGATGGCTCCAGGGTGTATTGTAGAAGTGGTGGCGCAACATCAGCACCAAAGCAGCTAGTGATGGCAACAGTGACATCGGCACCAGACCAACTAGCTATTGAACAACCGGAGGGCCAGGCAGTGGGAAAGCAATGGGAAGCAGTAGGCACAGGAGACGAAAGTTAAGGGGAAGAAGGCTTCCGTGGATTTGGTGGGGAAGTGGAAGCTCCACCTGGGCTGGGAACTCAAAGCACAGTGGAAGGTTGAGGCGTCAACCAAGGCGGTGAGAGTGGTAGGCAGGTAGTGATTAAATTTAAGAGGGAGAAGTGTAATGTATATAATATAGAGAATCTGAAGTGCTGCGGTTGGCAGCACGAGTGAGTGTAAAGGTGGTGTCCGGGCAAGGAACATAACAGAGACAATAAAGGTAGAACTTGCACAGCAACCTATCCTTCCACTCTACAGAATAGGTGCTAATGTAAGAATTTTAGCAGATGCAACATCATATGGCTTGGAAGCAGTCTTAGAACAGAGACAAGAGGATAACAAATGAAAACCAGTCCAAGAGTCTTAAGTGAGCCAGAAACAAGGTATATGTAAATAGGAAAGGAAGCTCTGACAATCACATGGGTCTGTGAGAAATTTTGCAAGTACATTATAGGAACAAATTAATGTACACATGCTCAAAGATCATAAACCACTGTTTACATTGCTAATATCCAAACCTGTGACAGATCTAATAGCAAGACTGTGAAGATCTAAATGATTATGATATGCTTCACATATACCATTCATCATGTGCCGAGAAAAGACTTTCATGTGCCAGATCCATTATCGTGAGTACCAACAGAAAGGCCACTTGAAGAAGGCCCGGAAATTCTTTAAGAAGAATTGCACATAAATAATGTAATTAAAGAAACACCATTTTCTCACCTAATGTCTTGTGGCGATCAGAGAAGCACAAGAAAGGGATCCAGAGAGCCAATAGTTGAAAGAAAGCATCTAAAATGGTTTTCACAAAGATTCTTTTTATTGGTTTGTGTGGAGTGAAATTACATTCAATGAGGGCTCCATCATGAAAGGCAACAGAATTTTCATTCCTCGGGAACTCTGACTATAAATGCTGTGACATATTATACACAAAGTACATATAGGAATCGTTATGGGGCCATCGCCATACAAATTAATCTATGTGGTGGCCCAATATATCAAACAATGTGAAGAGAATGGTGGAAAATTGTACGGTGTGTCCGAGCATGAAAACAAGCAGAGACCCTGAAGACCACACCACTACCCAGTAGACCATGGCTAATGTTAGACATGGACATAATGTAGCTGAAGAAGAAACACTTCTTGGTAGTGCAACATTATTCTTCTTGATTCTTAGAAATGATCACCCTGGGCAAGATATCATCTGAAGCACTCATAGCAAGACTAAAGAACATCTTTGCCAGTAATGCAATACTCCAAACAGTTAGATGGATGGGGAACTCAGTTGACATCCTTTGAATTTTTATCAGTTCACAAAGGGATATGACTTCATGCAATACTCCAAACAGATGGATGGGGAACTCAGTTGACATCCTTTGAATTTTTATCAGTTCAAAAAGGGATATGACTTCAGCACCAAAATGTCCATCCCATGATTTCCACATTCCAGTGGCAAAGCAGAAAATACAGTAGATATGTGAAACACATCCTCTCCAGATCGGAAGACCAAAACCTTGACCTCCTGGCCTATAGATGCACACCAATTGAGTCTGGCCTCTCTTCGTCAGAATTGCATTTGGGAGGAAATTGAAACATGCGCTGCTGATGAGACATGCACAACTTGTACCCTCGTGGAGTGAAGGAGCCATGCATAGTTCAAAAGTAGGGACAGAGCATTGAAAGATAGAAACAAAAGAAATCGTGCTGACAAAAAAGGAGTCTGGGACCTGACATCACTCTAGTTGGCTACTTATGTGAGGTGCTATATTAAAGTTAAAAATATCTCCAATGCACCAAAATTTTACATTGTAGGTACAGAAAAAAGGCCAATACATAGAAATCAAATACAGCTGATAGAAGTGAAAGTAGGAAACAGCTGGAACACCATGAATGGTGCGCACGTACTTTCACCAAGTAAGAAAACCACAACAGAACAGGTCAGAACGGAGAACTGACTCACTTTACCTGATCCAGTGCGATACATCACGTCTCGTGGCATCAAAGCAGAAGAAGACAAGCACACAAGGTGACCAGATACAGCCGGAGATTTGTTATTTCAGGGTTTTCTGGAGAGGTCTTTTGGTCCAGTAGAAGACTCTCCAATTCTGGGCTTGGGAAAGTAGTGAGGCAAACCGAGAAACTTGACATGTAAAAAACAGAGTTCATGCATCAGGTTCTATCTTAAGATGACTAGGCGGTATGAGAAGTATATTTGCTTTATTCACAACCTTTTATTTAAGTTGACATAATATATAATCACCTCCAAACAGAAGACCTGAATTAAGAAACACTTTGCTAAAAATGGATGTTTATTGGAATTAGATTTCCAAATTGGAAGTTAAGTGAGGTATTTTAAAGTACAAAATTCTCTCATATATGCTGTTCACTGTAAAGTGAGCACTTTTCAGGCCCTAGTTACTTTTTCCTTTCAGCCATATTTAATTATTTTACCACCTTTTAAAATAAATATTACAGTGTAGGTAATAAATAGTGTATGTATTTCCTACAGCACCGGAAGTTAATGTCTAAGGCGTAAATTAATGTTATTTAATGACTATTATTCCAAATGAGAAGGCTTTCAAAAGTACTCACTTTACCGTGAATAGCCTACCTAATGTTGGCTGTGTTACTAATATCTCAGGGGTAACTGAATTTTAGTATCTTTATTATAAAAAAAAATGCAGCATATATTATTGTAGATCTTTGTATATAAATAATAAATGCTATAATTACAGAAGAATTGAAATATTTTCAATCCGAGAAAACTATTAGAGGAGAACTCCAGTATGAGGCAGATAGAGTTGGGTAAACAGATTATTTTAATAATTTGAGAAATAAAGGTTTTTTTTAATAAACTGAATGTTGAAGAATTTTGGCTATACAGACATGAAAAAAATTTAACTTCCAGATGAATGCAAGGAGATGTTTCTACATGTGGACCTGCATCCATGTGCATGTCTACATATATGTAAAATATGTTTTTGCCATAGCATATAGTGATAATTTTTATTGATTTTTAGCATGTGACTGATGGTAAGACTGTCAAGAAATGGCAGTTTAAATTTTTTTATTTTAGACCATTTCATATTTGCCTCCTAATTTATATTTCTTAATTCTTTATGCAGGTCAACATATAAAAGCAGTTCCTATTCATCGTATTCTGATAGAGCGATTTCCAGAGGATCCAAACCATGCAAACCAGTTGGCTGTCACCTATCTTACTATGAACAAGTGAGTATAATTACATTTGATAAATTTTGCTATTTTGTCTTCCAGAAGATATATCAAAAATGTAAGTGTGATGGACTGCCATGGGCTCAGGAGCAGGTTACAGGTAGTTAGAATTTACGGTGCCAGATTTGAAGAAAGTTTAGTTCAATTTGAATTGGGATGTCAAGGGCACCAGCTTGGTTGAGCAGTGAGACACTTCTCTAGGGGCAGGCTGTTTGCCCGCGTGGCTGCTCCTGGACTCGCCCCTCGCCTACGATGATGTCACATTGTTGAAGTAATGTTCCTGTATGCCTGCCTAATGAGGATATAGCCCCCCTCATAGGTAGCTAATTTTCGAGGGAGATAGTTATGGCCATCTCACACGCCGATTGAGCTTAAGTGCCCAACAATCACATCAATTATGGGGTGCAGTAACTGAGTGGGTAGAGGACCCAAAATGATGTGGCCATGAAGTGGCCGGCAGTGAAATAAAACACCATGTTAGGAGTAGGTTTTTTTTACTCGCTGCAATAAACACTTCTGAGAGGCACTTTACAATTGCCCAACAGCTACAGTGCATTGGAAATCTGTGATGTGCATAAGCAGCGTGTTGCCAATAAACAAAATTGTATTGGAATACGATTCCGGTGCTTTTGAGCTGGTTGAACAATGCGTATGGTGCTGCCTCTGGGCTAAAATTTACGTTAAGGTTCCATGTACAAGAAAAATTTATATTGCAAGCTAATGATAAGTACGGCAAACGATGAAAGCCCAGAGGCACGCGACAAGTGACCTCTCCCGGCAAGCGCTAGAGACTAACTGAAGAAAATTGCGGAGGCCCGAAAATATCTCAGCCTAAAAGCACGTGAGAGAAATTGAAAATTCAAATCATACATAATAAACAGAATAAACGCACGATAGCAATATGACCCCACATTACAAAGTACAAGAAGACTTAATAATTACATTTGAAAAGCAATTTATGAAAAAGAATAAAAATGTGTTGGCAGCAAATATGTTACTCAGCGTGTTATTATTAATCTCCAGAGCTGTCTCTCCCAGTCCGTTTACACTTTAATTTTAAAAAATACAAAATAATTAAAAACCCTTAAGTTTTGAATTGAGGAGGGTGGCATCGGGTGGCTTGAGTTTGGCAAGTCCACTTTCACCCCAAGAGTAGTGTGGTAACCATGCCTGAATGGCTATAAAATAATATAAACTTTCTGTTAAGGCCTTCTGAATTTGAAAGCAACTGGACACACATAAAAATTGCCTTTATGTTATACCTTACTCACACTGCCTATACATGCACACATGGGTATATAACATGTGTAGAGCAGGTGCACGAAGGAGGTTGCTAGAACTGTGGGACCGTTGTGGCTCCCTTGCTGTATTTATTTCCCCAGGGGCAAATTTACTGGAGGTGCTATTTGATGGTGGTAGTCGGCTCAAATTATCATGCCCTCAAATTTTGCCTCTTGAGGACATGCACGTGGGACAGTCACCTGATTCCGGCAGTACCTCGGACGTCGTGCAGATAGGGTGCACTCCTCGCAAACTTCGCAGAGGCAGGAGTTGTGGATGTGTAACCACCACATTCGGGTTGACTCCCCCCTGTAGAGGGCATGGCATAGCTTCTTAACTGTAGCGAGATGAATGGGCTAAGGGAGAAGTAATGCTGGTTGCATTGTATTTTCCCCCTTCTGGAGGCCGCTCATCTGCTGCAGCTGAATGACCCCACTGGGCAGCTAAAGGCAGCAGGCTGGTGGACGTGGCCCTCACCAAGGTACACAGGTGGTATGAGGCCTCTGGTGCGGAGTGGAGCTAGAGAAGTTGGGTGGTTGCCATGCTGACCTGCCGCTGACACTGCTGCTGGGAAGGGAAAGTGGTCCCTGCATGCTGTGAAAAACGCACACTGTGGACAGCGAAGACACTTGGGGTGCCGGAGCAGCATGGATCCATCCTCCAACTCAGTCCCATTGCTGCTGCTGCTCGATGTGGAGCGAAGCCTGCAGTGCAGCCATACGAGGTGCTGGGTTTGTGGCTTGGTATCTCCAACACGCTGTGGAAGCATGCCCACTGCTAGCTCAATCAAGACCTCACTCATTGAAGTGGATGCTGGGCAATCCTGGTGGCATCGCAGCGGCGCTGGACAGGGGAGGTTCCTGTGAGATCGTAACCTCAGCAGATGTTTTGGGTAACAGGCCTTGGGTGCCGTAACACAGGGTGTCGTGAACCAAGGCATCGCGACACTGGGCGTCACTGTAGCTGGTGCAGCTGGATGTTTATTGTCGGCATTGGGGACACAATCTGTGTCCGTCAACATTCGGTCTGCTGCGTGCCCCGAGTGCATCGGGAAACCAGGCTTTGCAGGCTGGAGCAAGCAATGGATATTACCATCATTCATGGGCTCAGGCACCAAGGCGTCTGAGCCGCTTGCAGTTTTAGGCATGGGGCATATGACGCGTATTTGCTAAGTGGTGCCGCTGGGGAATCTGATGTGGTAGGGCCCACGTGGGCATCTGCGCTGCGCAGATTGTCAGGGGTCATAGACACTCAGCGTCATCCTCCTACACAAATTAGATAAGTAGTTTTCCCCAATCTGCTTATGATCTTGTGTGGCCTGCTCTATTTTAAGGCCAGACACACACAGAAATTTTTGTCAGCTGCAGATAGCTGGTGAGCTCTCACATATACCAGTTGGCCTGGTTAGAGTGCAGTTGGCGGGTGAGTGGTTGTAGGAAACCATTGCATGACATATTCTCTTTGACCCTCGCATGCCTGCCGTAGTGCTCGCCCTCGGCAATGTGTGGGCTTCACTGCTCTCAGGGTCACTGGTTTGAGCTTGGAGTATGGTAGCGAACTCCCCAGGAAGTGGATGTTGACAGCCATCCAGCAGCTCAGTCGGCATTTTCCCTATTTGTAGGTTAACAGAAATTCATATAGTGAACGAAGCAACCGGCTTATGTTCAGCCCAGAAGGCGTGATTATCACCCACCCGCAACAGCAATTGGGTTTTCAGCTCTTGATTGCATCATTCTGTTGGATTTGCATGGGGGTGGTAAACAGTGGTAGTGTTATGCAGCACTCCCCACCTAGTACAAAACTAGTGCCTTTTATGCACAGTGAACTACGCTCTATTGTCTAACAATATATGTGTGTATCCCCAACGTTTAGCATGCACACTGGAAATGGGGTAGGCATCTACCTATCTGGAGAATTGATTAGTCACAATAAAGATCAATCTTTTTCCATTTATGGTACATGTGTATGGGCCCATTTAATCCAAAGCTATAATCTCAAATGGTTCCATGACAAATGTGGCACTTGTTTTTTGGGTACCATCAGTACAGCGGCTTTTCATAGAGTTGCGTACAACATACACACACACGCAAACATACTGGTGCGTCTCTCGAGAAATGCCTGGCCAGTGGAAATGGCATTATGCTGCATATGCAGTGTGCCTGGTTGACTGGC
The DNA here is from genome assembly GCA_029891345.1 of Dryococelus australis. NCBI lineage: Eukaryota > Metazoa > Arthropoda > Insecta > Phasmatodea > Phasmatidae > Dryococelus > Dryococelus australis. Next base: position 197,885,420 of record CM057009.1, read on the forward strand.
TGCCTCAGTGTAATGCGCAAACTGTAGTACAACTCGCCTAGCGGTGCATGGCACATAGGTAGTCCAGTGCTCGCTACTATTGCTGGCACCCGTTTCCAAACAACCATCTACTACATGCCATCACACATTTGTTTTTGTTGCACTCTCTTTCACCAATCTTTGTGTCACTGGGAAAGTTTGTTGTGCTTGAATTACGTGTGCATAGACCTCATAAAGTGTAGGGTTTGGGGAGTTGGCAGTCGGCTGTGCACACGTAACTGTGTTATTGTTTGCAGTTGATAGCTCCAGTAGAAAAGGGGAGAGAATGGCTTCCTACTCCTTGTCTAGTGCCACTGTGTCACCCGGTGAACTTGAGAGCTCGTCGGCCAGCTGATTGTTTGCTCCTGGTAGATGTTACACTTCAAAATCAAATTATTGCGCGAACAAAGCCCAGTGCAAAGTTCATTTTGGGTTTCCATTGAATTATGTAACCATACAAGGCATCTGTTATCTGTTGGTAATGTGAAGTGCTAATATTCTACAAACTGCCTGTATCGTTTTACCAACCAAACCACAGCTAGGCATTCTCTTTCATTTACATCATAGCAGTGTTCTACGTTACTGAACTTGGCACTATTGTAGTCTATGCTATGTTTACTGTTGTCATCACTGAGCTGGTATAGGATGACGCCTAGCTAACATTCAATCACGTCTGTTTGTAAATACAATGGGACAGCTTGGGTCATGTCGTGATAGTGAAGGTCAGTTGTGGAAGCTGGCTTTCACTTGAGTTAATTTCTTGGAATGTTTCTCAGTCTGTTTGAATTTTTAAGTAGATGACAACAAATTTGTTAATGGAGCTGTGATTATGGCAAAACTTTGAATGTACTCACATAGCCAGTTAATTAGGCCAAAAAAATTACGTAACTACTTATGCATGGTTGGTTGTGGATAGTCGTCAATTAGACTCGACTGCTCTAGAATGGGGTATCGTTTTCGTCCACAAGGTGACCCAAAAACTGCATATATACTTTCCTGAGGTGACATTTCTTATTTGCACAAGTGAGATGCTTTATGGGTAGGCGTTCAAGGACATATTACAACATCGCCAAGATAGACAAATTGAACTCGCCTAACCTACATAACTGTTGAGCATTTTGCACCATCATAGTCTGGAATGTTGCCGGCGCAGTGCAGTTTTCAGGCCTAAAAGGCAGGGCTCTGAACTGGAACCGGCATCCATCGGGAGCAGTGAAGGCAGTCTTAGGAGGATCCTTGGATTTGACAGATATCTGGCAATATCTGCTGTAGAGGTTAAATTATGTTGGGACCTTCCCTTGGCACGACTCAGACTGTTGCGTAATGCGGTTTTGCCACGCATTGGTATGATGCGAGTGGTCGTTGGTGGCGATAATGCCACGGCGTTCATTGAGCAGGTACTTAATTGTGACTGAATTTTCACAAGTATGAATCGTGCCGGAGATGCCATTGGTCGGCGGGTTTTCTCGGGGATCTCCCGTTTCCTCCATCCCCTCATTCCGGCACCACTCCATATTCAATTCAATCACCCTCATCGCATCTCAAGATCTTGCTGTTAAGAGCCACCCAAATCTCTTCACTTACTTACTTAATTGTGTCATGGTACTTGTCCAGTACATTATGGTCAAGCTCGTCCAACTGCAGGTCCGGTATTGCACTTGTGGTCTGTGGATCTCAATTATACACAATCTGGTGGTTGTTCCTTCTTTTTGAAGTGGAATCGCCTGGCAGCTGGTTCTACCACTGTATTCTGCTTGGTTAGCCAAGGTATGCATAAAATTGCATCCTCTCACAAGTCATTAGAAACAAAATATGTAATAGTTTCAATGTCCCTAATTTGTACTGTTATAGTTATTTTGCTTACTGTTTCACCAGTGTGGGGGGGTGGTTTCAAGTTGCAATGTTCAATTTGTTGGCTTTTTTTTTTTGTTCACGTCCACTAGGTTCATATGGACAAAATCATGTGAAGCGGTGGTGTCAATTGGAGCATAGCACTGTTTATTGTCCAAAGAAACAGGAATACAGATAACATGATTTTTACTGTTTCAGATTTGTGAGATGAGTATTTGTTGCGGAGTCTGTCCGGGTTCACTGATGCTTACCTGGAGGTAGGTGATATCCGGTCACTCTACCCCGCTCATTCGTTTCCTGGCGGTTGTTTTTCATCATGCGACTTTGCTGCACGGTTTGAGTTTGGACACTTGTCATGCTAGTGCATGCATTGGCCAAAACAGTAACGACAGGAGTGCGTGCATTGGCCAAAACAGTAATGACAGGCAAGCGATGGTGAACCACGTTCTGAGCGTGTTTGCACAGTCACCCTGTTCTTTCTTTCCCGGAACATGCACACCACTGGGGTTCAAGGTTTTGCCATTTTTGGTAGGTTGGTCCGAATGTTTATCCTCAGTTTCTTTCACAGATCCTACTTTGGCATTACTCTCGCAGTACGGGTTTGGTGGCCTGGAAACGCAGCGTGGCAGGACAGGTGTTACCACCAATGTGTGCTCTAGGATCACTAATGACCTCATAAAGTCATTCACGGGGTAGTGAATAAGAGGTGCGAGAGTGTCACGGAATTCTGGTCGCACTTCACCTACTAACACCATGAACACTTCCTTGGTTGACATCTGTGGATGATATGCCTGCACGAGTTTGATCTGCATAGCAAATGTTGAGAGGAGCTTATCGTGTTTCTGTACCTCGATAATTACATAGCTGCATACTTGCAGGGAGCTGAAAATACCTTCTAAACTGCACTTGAAAGCATGGTATAATTCTTTATATATGATGCCATAGTGTAAAATGCCATGTCACTACTGTCTTGCATCATCACCAAGATGGTCACTAATGCAGTTGGGCCAATCTTCCTCGTCAATTCCATACCGCTGCAATCTACTGGTACGGTCATGCAGGAAGGCTAATGTATTTTTGGTTGGCAGACCTGCAAACCCAGGTAGTGATTGGAAACGGGTGGGTGTGGATGCTGGTGTTGCTGTGGTGAGAGAACGTGGTCATGTTGTTGATGTCACTGTGGATGTGGCACCATGCGGTCCTACAGCCACATGGAGGAACGGTGTGACATGTGCTAGAGGGGTAGAGGGGTGGCGGGCTGCGAGGCACAGCTGCGCAGACCCTGAAACATGCATTACAGAGATGGCAAGCAGAGTTGTGGCATGCACTGTTTGCACACAAAACACTCCTTCCCAGGATTACACCACTCGCACGCTGTAATGCATTGGCGGTGGGCTCTCAATCCACAGCTATCACGTGAGCTCAGAGCTCGTCCCTTGGCAGATAGTTTGTTGACATTGCTCTGGTTAGCTTTGTGTGGCAACACTGAAAATGGCTGGTTGTTTTCCAGAGAAGAAAACAGGTGGACATGGCGGCTCTTGACACTGTACACACTGAATAAAGTTCTCAGAAGTTACCATGGTGTAGTAGGACTACAGAACCCCTATGTTTCCCATAATTATTTATTATTGTTTTAAAGATTATCACCTATGTTTACATTTTGAGCTGTTATTTAATAATATTTTACATTTCACGCAGTGTATGTTTAAGTTTAACCTCTAAATCAGGTATTTTTTTTTGTTTATATTTTCTTTGTGTAGCATTTTGTTTCCAAGTAATTTTAAATTTTATCACAGGTGTTCCTCTTAGCAGAGAGTTTGATTATAATGCTGAGAAATCACATTTGACATAATACTAGGAGGAATTTTAAACAAGTTCACCTTAATTTCCATAAGTTTTACATTGTATATTTGTTACCTAGTCTGAGTGACTGTGAACACTTTTTGAAATTTCATCCCTATAATGTATTTTCTTAACAAACAAAGAGGGACTCTTTCTGTTGAAGAAATGATAGCTTGACTCAAGAATTTTGTAGGGGATGAAATTTTGTAAATACAATGGAATTTCTAGCCCAACCTAAGGCTAGCAGGTTTAAAGAGAGAGTTTAGTGACTATTTAAGAGCAGGCATTTAAGAAGAGGCCTTTTCAGCTCTTATTAGTTAGTTTTATACTGTGTACTACAATACACTTCAGCAATTTTCTTAATCTCATTAACTTAACCCCAAAGGCCAGGATTTCAAAGATTTCTAGCTACCTACTGATTAGTCGACTATGGCATTAAATAACTAATTGCAGAAAAGTTGCCCTAAGAATTGCTAATAAACAGCTGTACTAATTTCAGTGTACACGGATTGTCTATTCTCATGTCCATGTTATGTGGAGGAGTCCGAGTAATACAGTATGTTTCATGCAATTTAAAGTTATCTATTCATGTTAACTATAAGTCAATTTGTGTTTTTTTTTTCAAGGGTATTTTGTTTCACTTTCACCTTTGCCACATAGCACCTACATTTCATCGAACTTCTTAATAAATGATATTTTTTAAACAGTATGGAATAAAGTTAGAGTTCATTATTTTATGCAATTTCCTCTACTTACTGCATAATAATTTTCTTATTCTTTTTGACGTCTTTGCTAAAGTGTATGACTGTGTTGAATGCAATTAAAGTAACGATATATTCGGGGAGTGACAGTTCAACATCCATCTTTGTAAGTGATCACTAAATAACTGGACACCATCAGTTCAGTAGGCCATAGACACTTATATTTATGTACCTTATGTGGGCTATAATAGTGTTGATGAGTAGTATTACCCTTCACAATACTACCACCCAACAGCAGTTGTGTAACCTGACACCACACATAAAATAATACGACATAATACTTACAATGGCAAGTTCCTTAGGTGAAACACTGTAATGATACACTCAATGGCACCGAGCACATGCAAGTGTGGCCTGGGAAAGTCCGTCACACCGACCCACATTGCTGGATTTCTGCACAATTCTATGAAATTTGGTCGGTGTTGGTGGTGATTTGTTCAGTCCAGAGCAATTGCAGCATGCTGTGTCGTGGACAGGGTCAACAGTACCCCAGATCTGGCAAGCTCTTACACAGTGTTTACACAAATTGCCCGGTTGGCCCATGGGGGTATGCACCACTGACTCTGAACAGAGTTCGTTTATTCTGTCAATGTCCTCACATAGTAGCTGGGCTTCCACATGATTGGCACACTACCAGGTGCTAGATATCAATTACACTAGAATGAATAGTCTTGTGTCCGGTAGTGGGTGGACACACACTATACACATGCGCTCCACAATAACCATTAAAGTTGTGCCAGTCTATCAACTTGCTATCATGCCACAGTTGCGGGGAAATTCCATATTTCCCAGCTGATCTTTGCCAGGATCAATGGACCACGCAGCCCACGGCTGCCTTCCTTATGCCATGTGTGGGAGGGATAAACTGTCGGAGCAGATAGAGAGGTGGTGTCACCACGCACACACACCACATGCTGTTAGCCGCTCCCTTCCTGTCTCTCCCGGAGGAGTGAGAGAGGGTTGATTACATGTTGCTCCATAAAATGGCGAAAGGAATTTTCCGTGACCGGCTTCTGCCCTACGTGGGGGCTACGGTGGCTGAGCAGTTAGTCTGCTCGCCTCCCAACGAGGTGATCCGGGTTTAATACCCGGCCGAGTCACTCCGGATTTTCACATGTAGGAATTGTGCCAGACAATGCCGTTGGTTCGCTGGTTTTATCTCCCGTTTCCCCCACCCTTTCATTCCAGCGCTGCTCCATACTCACCTCAATCACCCTCATTGGCTCTCAAGACCTCGCTGTTAAGAGCCGTCCAAATCTCTTCACTCACTGTTCACTCATTCTTCCCTACGCAGCTCAACAATGGCGTGGCACTGATGATCGCAATGTTGCTGGTGAATTTTCCTACACTGATTCAAATTTCCAGGGTATTCATGTTGGCAATGCCCTCTTCTGGCATTGAAAGAAAAGTTTTCACGAAAATTACCAGGAACTATAATTTGATAAGGATACAGAATTTTGAAACGTAAAAGAAAATTGCACTTTCAACAACAAGTATAGGTACATCTCCAGGTTAGGCATACAGGACAGTAGTTGGGTTTTTCCAGCAGGAAAAGAATGAAAGGTGTTTTTTAGGCAAATATTGGCACATGCTGGGGTGCCATTTGAGGGACTGTTGTAGGCACAGGATGAGGTAGTTGAAATTTATGATGCCATATTTGAAGAAAAGATAGTTCAATTTGGATTCAAATTTCTAGGGCGCCAGCTTAGATATGCAGTGTTGTTCCATATGCAAGAAAAATAAGTATTGCAAACTAATGGTGAGCACAGCACATGATGAAGGTCCAGGGGCATGCAATGTGTGACCACCCTCAGTAAGTGCTCGACACCAACTGAAGAAAATGGCAAAGGCTCACCAAGAACTCAGCCCAAAAGCATGCAAGAGACACTAAAAAAACTAATCATACATAATAAACAGGTTAAACACCCACAAGCAATATGACCCTACTTTACAAAGTACAAGAGCACTTATTAATAATATTTGAAAAGCAATTTATGAAAAATAAATAAAATAGCATTGGCAGCAAATACGTTACTCGACGTATTATGATTAAGCTTTGGGTTTGTCTCTCCCAGTCCATTGCCTCTTTCATTTCATCAAGCACACAATTAATATTATAATTTTAAAAATACAAAATAATTAAGCACTCAAGTTATGAATCGTGTAGGGTGGCATCCACTTTCACCCCAGGAGGGTGTGGGTAGCCATGCCTGAATGGCTATAAAACAATCGAAACATTCTGTTTAAACCTAGGGTACACTCCTTGCACACTGCGCTGAGGCAGGAGTCGTGGATATGCAATTGCCACATTAGGGTTGCCTCCCCCCAGTAGAGGGCATATCATAGGTGCTCAGGTATAGCGGGACGAACGGGCTATGAGAAAAGGATGCAGCACGCGTGTAATATTTTTGCAGTGAGATAGGTGACTATAAGGTATTTAACGAAAGAGTATTGATAATTCATACCTGCTTGTTATAAGCAGGGCCAGATGCTGACTAGGCCTGGGCTTAGAGTGTCACTCTTTAAGAGGATGCATTCCATGTAGGGCAATAATAAAAAAAACTACTTTTTTTCTTTTTTTGTAGCTGTGTACTAAAATCAGTTAATAAGAATTCTGAAATAAATCCAATTACAATGAGAGTAAATTGTTTACGATCACTATAATACAAACCTTTGCTGTTCTTGTTGGCTTTATGCCCACCGGTGTCAGCTGTTTATCTGGTAAGACAAAATTGAATATATGGAGCGTGCAACTTTTTTCGTACCGTGATATTCATAGTCTTTGGTTTTCCAGTTTTGCTTCATTAGTACATGACGGATGATAGTAGTATGTTTTCCATTCTATCAACAGTTTTATTTATTGTAACACAAGTAATACTGTCAGAGTTATTGATTTATAATTTAAAGGTTTTACTAATCCTTCAAGCAACAATCATGATCCTGGCATGCAAAGTAACTATATGGGAAATTCTCTATAAGGAAGTTGTTCACTTCATTGACAGCGATCACCAGGAAGTATTGACACATGTCACAATGGAGATAGACTACTTTCGCTCAGACAGGGTCTCCAGACCAGTCTTCATTTCTAGCACTGGTTGTTTGGAACTGACAAGCCTGTTACTTAGGCCTTTGCGTACTTTAGTCTCATTCCCAGTACCAGCAACTTGGGTTCTGATCACTTGACCATCGTTTAAACTCTTGCTTACGAAGAGGTTTTGCTTCCAGCGCTAGCCGTTCGAAATGTAATTTTGCTTTGCTATAGTTAAAATCTCTCCCAGCTTCGTACCTTGCAAACCCGAACTGCCTTGCAGTGCGTGGATGTGTCTGTAAGTGTTTCTTTTCTAGAGTCCTTCTCAGGACTCAACCTGACACCACCTTGCTTAGTCTTCCAAGCTACATATGTGTCTCTATTTAACGTTGTTTCACACTCATTACCACATCCAACATTGCAAGGGGATATTTTTTAGGATGTTAAGCGCATCACACCAGGCATTTCCTAGTTTATTCCCCCATTTTCTGTACCAGCCATTTTCAGTGTTACACTCTATCTCCCCAGCCCAGGCAAGTGCAGACAGCAGGACTTAGGGTATATTTATCATGTGTGTTTCCACTTGGAAATAAACGTGGGTCTTCTTTAACTTTGAGTTCTTCCTGTAGACTTAGAACCTTGTCCATAATTAGCCTCACGTAACAATACCGAAGGTGATCCTGTGATACCTACTTAAATTGGCCAACATGCTGAACTTTTCTACTCACACACAATCTCGGCCAGGCCGCCTTTCCTGTCAACAAAAGTTGGTGGAAAGAAGGAGCCACACAGGTACTCTTGTCCTGCGCGAGCTTGTCAGCTCGGCATCAGTCGGTCTCGCCACTGCTTTCCAAGCCAAGAGAGTCACATACCAGTGTGCGACCTTGAACAGGTTATGGCTGACTTCCAGCAGGAACTGCATTACGTGCCAGACGTTGGAATAGGTTACCCACCAGTCTCCGGCCTGCACATGGTGCTACACATAATAGTATCCACTAGGAGCCTGCCATCTTGCTATAGTAGTAGGAGAGTAAATCCACATCCTGATGCCCTACTCCAAGAGGGGCCATAAGGAAAGAGTCCGATAGATTCTCCTGGCTTCTGGTTGCCTGCATGAGCTGAAGCCTGCCCTGGTCTCATTCTTAGCCAGCCTTAATCCTAAAGCTTAAGCTCAGGCCCTGAGGCACTTGCAAGACACTTTTGAACTAGAAGTACCCAGGAATCTGTTCACCACACCTGAGAGCACTCGCCCAGCATAATACACATGGTGGATTTTTGAACACTTGTACCAACCAGAGCAGCCTTCTGCACATGCCATTGCCTACGTGGTTCCTGCTATACTATGCCCAACACCTCGCCCGCTGTCTCAGTTCAGACCTACCTTCTCCGCTGCACCCTCCACATGTGCTGCTAGCTCAGACACAACTCCCAATGCACATTGCCCAAGGTTCATCAAGAATCCAGTGGCACCTAACCGTAAAATCACCCTAACTGCTCCCAAATTTGTGCCATGCTGTAAAGCACCCCGGCCAGTTCTATACAACGGGAAGTGACCAGTGCCTCTTCAGGACCAAAAACCCCCAGTTATTTAGGAGCGCTTGGCCTAACTCCTAGCCCAAAAAAGTAAATGCCACCATATTGCCTCAGACAAGTGAGTATGCATTCCCATGTTCATCACGCATCAAGTATAATGTCGAACAGAGACCTTTTTCTGGCACCCTATGTGGGGCTCGACTGCCAAAGTTATACGAGACAACACAAACAGGCCAGCCACGACCGCCAACTCCACGTATATAAGGCAACCAGGAACTTCCAGACTTCGTAGAGTCTTACGAAACACCATGTGGTACCCATACTAGCAGCCAATATGTCAGTCGCCGCTATTAACGAGCTAGAGCATGAAGAGGCCAACTCGGCCGCACTCGAACATAGCTGCTGTTCGTGACCAGACTGCCCCAGAACAGGAATACTCCGCATTCAATGCACCCACTGCAGTTTCTTTCGTCATTATACCTGCCTGGTTAGATGAGCCTGGTTACAACAATGGATTGGAATACCGGTCAGAGGATTGTCGTACCAGACAAACCACATTCTGTAGTTGGTTAACTTGCCCTGGACAGGTGATCCATAGTGTGTGTCACATTTTCTGTGGCGAGAATTTTCACCACACCTGTATTGGATGGCTCGACAAGCCAGTAAACAGATCAGGCCTAGTTTACCAATACGAGGTTTGTAAATGAACTGCCGAATACAGACCCTCAAACCCCGGCCCTACTTAGTTGCACAGCCAGGTTCACTGCATTGGAGAGCCGCAGATCCCAGAGTTTGCATTAGCACCCCAGCATGTTTATCAATGAATGCAAACGGAAATTCTGCAACCATGAGATCCCTGAGAAACACTGGGTTTCTCGCGCCCAGCTCAAGCTAAAAGGAAAGGCGCTCGATTGGTGGAACGTCTATGGAAAATTCGTGACAGATTAAAGACATCAGCAACTGCCTAGCACAGTGTCTGCTTGAGAAGAAGTCGTAGCCTACTTAACGACTGAATTCTACAGCCACCATCAGAAACATGGGGACGAAGTCAAAATCTTCGTAAGAACGAAAGTACAGATATACAAAGGTATAGTTCCTGACGGGGACGAAGACAGATGTATACACAAAATCACGCGCCAATTGTTGCCACACTTACAGAACTTCCTTATTACTCCGAAGCCCACAATCGTAGAGGAACTTATTAAACAAGCCCGGGAAATGGAACATAATTTCGAAGAGCAGGCTGAAAATGACTGCCAAATGACGGATAAAGAGAAGGGAGAACAGAAAGTGACAGACCACGCACCCTCTTTCCACTACGCCAGACAAGAGGGAGAGTTAATAAAGGAAGCAGGTAAGGTCATGTCCACCCCCTTCCGGAAAACATTACAGCCAGAATCGCCTGAGGCAGGCCACCAAGAGTCACAAGCAAACCAAAAAAGGGGATGCAACTTGTGCACTGCAACCCACCACAGTGGGGTCGAACCAGACGAGAGCCCCTCAGCAAGATGAAACCAGAGTCAACTCCGGCGAAAAACAACTGCTCTCACTGAGAAGGCCCCTAAAGCTACTGCAACTCCTGCAGATTTTAATCAAGGGAGACAAACCAGCCTTGACCAATTGACACAGAAGACCTGGAGTCGAGCCAGACGCATCAGAAGCCATAGGAGGCTACTTGGTGAGTCCGAAGTAGATACTGCTCAGTATACCCAGCCATCATTATCTCCCGACCCATCAGACGAGGTCGAGAAAAGAGCTTCAACATCTACTTGCCCAGAAGAATGGACATCTCCATCTGACAGGACGAACAAACGAGAGCAGCATGTAACAATCAGCTACTACTTGATACCTATTAGGGTGAGGGTCCCTAACTGAGGAAGAGTAGAACCTTCAGAGAGGACTGTACTGTCAGTTTTCTGCCGGTAGTTTGCGCACCATGCAGGGAAGTGGACTCCGAGCACTACGGAGATATCTTGGGAGAATGAGCCAGTAGTGCCTCTGCCCGACTGCCGGCACCAGAAGAACTTTATCAGCCAGTGCCACCGGAGCCTGCGTCACGACAGATGGCACCATCAACCCCAGCTCAAGAGAGCACAGCCAGCAAGGAACCTTCGACAATGGACGTCATCGCAGCTGATCCTGCCAAGCACTTAGCACGACTAGAGTCCACGAGGTTCTGTCGCCTACGTCGGACCAGCTAACCTCAATGGCAACGGTCACCCCCGATCATGCGACCACCCTCGCTGCACAGTCAACGTTCAACGTGGAGGCAGCAGTCTTCCAGTACCAGGTGCCTACCAGCACCGAGGACAGCTTCCAGGATGATATACAGGTTGAACCCAAGGCTAACCCTTCCGGGAATTTTACGATTGATTCAATTATTGTAGTTAGCCCTTGTGTTGAACCAGTAAACTATGTTATGTGCTTTTCTGATGGATCTGAGAACGAGATACCAGAGACTTGCCACGGACATCAGGGAGACACAGTCAGAGGCCCTGCAGCAGCCACATTCCAGACCAGCTTGGAGAAGACGGCGGACGTAGTGCCCTGTCCTGAGGCGCTTCATCTACAGCCTTGGAGATCACCGGTTCCAGTCCAGAGGATGTCGCTACCTACTACGTTCATGATGACCTGACGTCAGCTGGAGGGCCAAGCCCACAGCCGCTCCTCAACCAGTTTTCCCGGCCTACTGCTGTAGGGGATCCAGCAACACCCTAGGAGAAGTCGTCTCAAGGGCCTCCACCTGGGGCAAGCAGCACATCTAGTCAACCAGCAGTTGGCACCACTTTTATCCCACAAGAAGATGGTAATGCAGACACCAGCAGACAGCAGCACAGAGTCCAGCCACTCCGTGCCTGCCGCACCCAAGTTACACCAGGGCAGTACCAAAAGACTCCATGGCAGCCACCTGTCAGGTTCCAGTGGCCGCGTCCCTTGGACACACCTCCTAGGAAACGGTAGCGTCCCAGCAGCAAAGTGTCAACAGATGCCCATGCCAGCTCAATGTCAGTGTTAGCTAGTTAGCTACACCAATGCTGCATATGGTTGGACAGTGCATGTCAGTACATTGCAAACCCAGTGATTACTTCGTCAGCAGCCATCGTAGTCAGTATAGCCAGTGAATTCTTCGATGATGTATCATATTAAATTCTTTGGCGACATATCAAATTAGTGCTACGATGAATGAATATAAGCTCCCAAACATCAAAATCAATTAACAGGTTGGTGTGTTGTGTATCTTTTGACTTTAAATTCAACACATCTTAGTTGAGGAAACCTGTAAATATTTTTACAATAGCCCTTTTAAGTGTTGCCAACTGTTAAATGTATTTAAAGTGATTATGAATCTTCGAACAAGCAACCAAGGACTGAAGCTGGGACAGCAGGTTGCGAGAATAAAGCTACATTCTGAGATAATGAAATAATTGTTTTCTTTTTTTTTTATTTTATATATATATATAAAGTTCATGTTTGTAGGTTACGGTAAAGTAATTTAATTTTGCAAAAAATAATTTTTAACACTTTTAAGCAAGCAGAAATAGACTTCAAAATGCTGTTAGAAGACCAGTAAATTCTGAGTTTGTATTGATTGAAGGGTACTATATGTTTTTCCCTTCTACTCCTATTACTTTTCTTGTCGTGGTGAATTCATTCATGTTTGTATATAACCCCGCAACTTCACTCTACTGATACCCTTGTAGCAGTGAACAAAGTCAGGAAGCGCTCAGCTCACTGAAATCTCTTTAGTTTGTTACTAGTACAGACGTAAATATTGCCTGCTGTGCGGCACCAGGTAACCTTGTAAACACATTCATGTAGCCGGCCACAGCAATGCAGCAGAATAAAGAAAGAGTGAAGTGTGAAAAATGTATTATAGGATAGTCTTTCAAATGATGTTTCCACGAAATCATATTTTTCACATGCAGATCATGTGTTTGCAGTGAGTCACCTAGTAAAACTAATTTGTGCATGCACACTCAAGTAAAAGAGTCCCCGCGAGACTCACCGCCGGGTTCCCGAAAAAAAATGAATGGAAACATGAAACACGCACTGCAACTTGAGCTAACAGAAAAAAAATGACAGTGTGCCTCCTGACCTGATACCAGCTGGATGCTCAGTTATTCTTCCCTTTATTATCCTGGAGTGGAGAGAACAAGATAGGTTAGCAATGGGTTTCCGAGCGAGACAGGTTTTTTTTTTTTTTTTTTTTTTCCAGAGTAAAGAATGCATTTAGATACCATCTGTGTTGTGAATGACCTTCACCACATCCTATCCTATCTGTTAGTAAGAAGGTCAACTTTAATACGAGGGGGGGCAACACACAACCTCGCTGCACCTAGAGTGGCATACTCTACAGAAGTAGAGAGAATGGAAAATTGCTATTGCAGGGATAGTGTTGCCTTCCTGCAAAGAAATTGACTTCCGTTCCCCCCCTCTCTCTGAGTGACTCGGCCGAGAGGAATGTCGATTAACCAGAGAGAATTCACTTCCAATGCTGGCTTCTAGGCAGCATTAGTTGAATGGAATAGCTATTTTTCCGCCGGGTACACTGATATCCGACACGTGGAATATAATATGTCTCTGGGTCAAGGATGTCAGTTTGATTGTCTGCAAAGGTGGCTACTAGAGGGAGATGTGCTCTCTCTCTCCACGGGGTCGGGTTATGGCTCAGCCCGCGCAGCAATGCTAGTTGAGAGGAGTGATGGTGAAATAGGATAGCACGGCAATGCTTGCAGAGTACCATACAATTCCTCTGAGTAGGGTCGATCCCCTACGTACCTCTGAAGTTTGACTTCTGAATGGAAAGCTGCGCTGTCCTGGATGAATTCTCTTCCATCTCTCCTCAGGGATGAGCTCTAATCTCATCCTGTTCAGACGGGAACCAGCCGAAAGAGAGCTGTATTGTCCTCCGGAGAATATGCCTTTTCACTCCCTGAAGGATGAGCTTCAGTCGCAGTAGAGAGAGGGTGAATTGACGCATAATGCTTTTTCAACAATGGAGATTAGACGACTTTTGCTCCATCCTTGTGTCAGTTTCCATCAGAGTTGAAAGTTTGCATTTTCATTTGTCCAGACGTAAGATGAGATTGTACTGTCTGCCTTGCAGATGGTTTTATTCACCGGCCCACCATAAAACTATGCAGCCTAGGCAGTGAGTTCTTGTCGCACCGCTAGATAGCACTAGTAGTATGATTATCATTTGTCTTTGCTTTCATCCCTTCTACCAGTTGGTGACATCAGATAGGCAAGCCATGCATTCGCTACACCCTGCTCGGTGTCAACCCCTCCCCTTAGTGATGCCAGCCAATCAGCGTCGGGCAGCGGCCCAGTTTACTATAAAAGGAGAAACAGCCCGCTTCTCTAGACCAGTCTTAATTTCCAGTACTCCTTGCTCGTAACTGACAAGCCTGCCTCTTAAGCCTTAGCTTACTTTAGGCTCGTTCCCAGTACCAGCCGCTCGGATTCTGACCACTCAACCATCGTTTAATACCTTGCTTACGAAGAGGTTTTGCTTCCAGCACTAGAAGCTCGAAATATAATTTTGCTTTACGATAGTTAGGATCTCTCCCTGCTTCATACCTTGAAAACCTGAACTGCCTTGCAGTGCACGGTGTGTCTGTAAGTGTTCTTTTCCTCGAGTCGTTCTCAGGACTCATCCTGACACCACCTTGCTTAGTCTTCCAAGCTGTGTGTCAGCGTCTGTACCTAACATTGTTTCACACTCAATACCACGTTCAAAAATGCAAGAGAAGATCGCTTAGACGTCAGCGCATCACACCTTGCATTTCCCAGTTTATTCACCTGTTTTCTCTGCTGGCCTTTTTCAGTATTACTTTCTAGCTTCCTGGCTCAGACTCGTGCCATTGAAAGGAGTTAGGGTGCGTTCACCACATGTGTTTTCATTTGGAAATAAACATTTGTCGGCTTTTACTTTGAGTTCTTCGTGTAGATTAAGCACCTTGTTCATAGTTACCCTCACGTAACAATACTGCAGGTGATCCTGGAATACCTACTTAAACGAGCCAACATGCTGAAATTTTCTACCCATATACACATGCACAAACACACTCGACCAGGCCACCCTTCCTGTCAACGAAAGTTGGTGGAAAGGAGAAGCCACACAGGTACTTTTGTCTGGCACCAACTTGTCAGCTCATTGTCCGTTGGTCTCTCCACTGCTTTCCGAGCCAAGAGAGGCAGGAGTTCCCTGCATTGGGAAGACTCGGACATGATCACACACCTGTGTGCGAATTTGGACTAGTGAGAACCTGACTTCCAACATGAACTGCATTGCGTGCGAGATGTTGGAATAGGGTGTCCACCAGTCTCCGGCCAGCATGTGGTGCTACACATAATAGTGTGCACAAGGAGCCTGCCGTCTTGTTACAGTAGTAGGAGGATAAGTTCACATCCTGATACCCTACTCCAAGAGGAGTGGCTTTAAGGAAAGTGTCCGACAGATTTATCTGACTTCTGGTTGCCTGCATGAGTTGAAGCCTGCCCTGGTCTCATTCTTAGCTAGCCCTAATCCTAAAGCTCAAGCCCAGGCACTGAGGTACTTGCAAGACACAGTTGTACCAGAGTACCCAGGAATCTGTTCACTGCACCTGAGAGCACGGCCCAGTATAATACATGTGTTGGATTGTTGAACACTTGAACCAACCAGAGCAGCCTCCTACTTGGTTCCTGCTATACTACGTCCAACACCTTGCCCGCTGCCTCAATTCAGACCTACCTTCTCTGCCGCACCCTCTACATCTGCTACTAGCTCAGACATAACTTCCACCGCACATCGCCCAGGTATCATCAAAAAACCAGTAGCACCTAAACATAAAATCACACTACCTGCTCTTGATTTTGTGCCCTGCCACAGAGCGCCCTGCTAGTTCTATACAACAGGAAGGGCACCAATGCCCCCTCAGGACTGAAAACCCCCAGTTATATAGAAGTGCTTGGCCTATTTCCTAGTCATAAATGTAGACGCTGCCTACTGCCTCAGACAAGTGAGTTTCCATTCCCATGTACATCATGCGTCTGTATTGTATATTTATCTTTATAAATGTATAAATACAAAACATTTGGGGAAAGCAGTAAACCAACATAAATTTTAGGTGTGAAAGAAATTCACTTGACAGTAAATTAGCACAAATAATTTAATACATAATAAACACCTCACAAAAAATGTTGGGAATGTCTATTAGATATAGCAGTTTAGGGTTACGTAGTTCTGTTGTGATCAACAGAGAGCTCAGTAACGCATTGAACGTAGGATAAGCTGAAAACAGCAATTTATCATCATCCACAACCTCCAGACACACTTCCAGATCTCATAAGAGTTATCCAGGTGGAAAGCGACTTTCGTCCGGAAGATATCAACACATTAATTACAAGCATGCCACAGTATTTCAGAGACCTATACAATGCACATGGAGGCCATACACAGCAATAAACTGCAGTGGGAATAAATAAACCCTACCTAGTCAGAGACACATTTAAGTTAAGTTTGTTGTTCTTTCGTGTTCATTTGTCTGTGATATTCGGAAACTGTTTGTTTGTATGAAAGTAATACTTGGGGTTTCACATTTTGTATTGGTACCATTGGAACCTTCTAATTGTTATACTTTCATTTATTTATTTGCCATACTTTTCTGCATTATATATGTATAACTCAAAAAAATTTTGGGAGGGGTTGAATTGTATTGCCAATTAAAGAAATAGAATATTATGATTGTAAACATACATGAATTCCATTCTATATTCAATTTGAGCTGTAACAAAAATCTCTTTAATTCTATAACAATAGATAACTACCTAATTAATTTAAAACACAACAATTAACTTAATGGAAAATGCTTATTAAAAAGAAACCTACAGATGATTGGTACATCATTCATGATTTATCATATCTATTTTTTTTTAAACTTGATGCTAGCAGTTATTCAAAGAGCTGGTGATTGTAATTGCAGTTATAGAATCGCGTGTGGGAATCGTGCCAGGCGATGCTGCTGGCTGGTGGGTTTTCTCTGGGATCTCCCCATTTCCTCCACCCTTTCATTCTGGTGCTACTCCATACTTACTTAAGTCACTCTCATCGGATCTCAAGACCTCACTGTTAAAAGCTGCCCAAATCACATTACTCGCTCACTCATTCACAGTTATAGAGACTGAAGTTGTTGTAGACTGGATTTTCCTGTTATAAACATCTACTCAATATTACTACATTACAGTTTGTCACTAGTACTGTTACAAGATGCCACAGGGGCATATCCAAGTTTGTGAGGGATGGAGGTCTTCATAAAAATAAAATAATTAACTAAATTTGATTTTTAATTAATTGGCACAATTATTATTTATAACATTAAACTATCCATCTCCACTGTTACTGTTGCTATTCTCTGTAAGCACAATATTTATAATTTATGCCTATCTCAGTTTTGATGAAAGTGACCAGCAAGGTGGTGGAAACATTTTTCACTGCACAAGATGTAACAGGCACCAATCTAAGGCTTGTCCTACATATGGCAAGACATGTAAGGTAAATGGGACACTTTGCCAAAATGTGTAGGTCTAAATTAAATGTAATTCACGTGAGCCAGCAGGCTGGGACAGACATTTATAATAAAATGTGTATTCAGAACTACATAAACAGAACATAGAAACTTTGAAGCAAGGAACTTGTGACATCCCTAGTTAAAGTGTATCTGTAAATACTGTACTCCAAGGTAAGGAGGCTGAAAGTAAAAGGTTTGACGATTGAGGATGGGGGAAGTGCAAATTAAAAATATGTTTATAAACTTAAAATTAGATATAGGAGCTCAAGTTAATGTTATCACAGTCACAGAGATAAAAATACTGAACATTAATATATTACCCACAGCAGCTAAATTAGAAATTTGTAATGGCCAGCCAATTCCAGTAATTGGTAAATGTTATTGTTATTGTAAATTCAAAGGAGTAAAATCAGGTGTGTTAAGAGATTCATATAGTTGAAAATAACAAAAGTACTCCACTGGTGTTAGGCTTGCCCTCAATAATGAAATATGACTTGGTAAGAAGTGTCCACAGTAGCTTCATAGCTTCAGTAAATGAAAAAATTAACACTGAAGAGAATGAAAGCAGTTATAGTAATGAAAGTTCTGCAGTTTGTAATTTCATACCTGTAAGTGTTTGCAAAATGTTAGAAGAGTACAGAGATCTGTTTGAAGGGATAGAAATATTTAATTACATCTACAAAATAAAATTGGAATAAAGTGCAGAACTCCATGTAGCCAAAGTTAAGAAAATTCAATTTTGCTTACTTGATACACCCAAAGAGGAATAACAGAGAATGGAAAAGTCAGCAATTGTGAAACTAGTTACAGAGCCAACTCAGTAGGTTAATTTCTTAGTTGTGGTAAAGAAACCAGATAATAGCCTTAGATTCTGTTTTAGATTCATTCAAACTAAATAAGGAAATAGTGAGTGAATATTTCCCATCGCCTACATTCGAAGAGTTAGTATTTAAGATGACACAAGCAGAGGTGTTCATGGCATTAGATGAGTTCAAGTGCTTTTGGCACCTAGAGTTAGACAAAGAAAGCTAGGAAATTACCACATTCAATACACCTTGTGGTAGGTATTGGTTTACAAGACTCCTATGTGGGTTAAGTTCAGCACTAGAGGTTTAATGCTGTGTGGCTGAACGTAACTGGGTGAAGGTGAGGTTTAGAGGTGGTGGAAATTTTGGTTAGGAATTTTAGTGTGTTGTTACCCGACTAGGCACCAGACATCACTTGATGGCATCAATGATGATGATAATGGAGCTGGCGAGACTGGTGATCTCGGGGTGCTGTGGGCTGATTCACCCAGAGGTAATCTTCCTTTGGTGATATATGTTGCCCCTGTCATTAATATTCCTGGTGTTCTGATTTAATGTGTATTCTATACAGTGACCTGTTATGGCTGGCTACATACCCTTGCGAAACGGAATTAATTACGTGACTTAGTTTATAAAGTGATTGAAAATGCATCAGACTGGTTGCTACCCGGTGACCTATTCTGGCTGATCACATGCTGATGAGAACTTTTATAATTGCTCAGAGCTTGCACACATTGCAAAATATATATATATATATATATATATATATATATATATATATATATTAAATTAACTTTCAAAAACACGTAACACTTGGGTGGGTATTTTGAGGGTCCACGCCCTAAAAAGCAGTGAGGCCATACACATAAATAATACACCGGAGTTCATTTCACACATATATTTAGTGCATTGCTAAACGCCCCTCTGCTGGGAGTAACTTACATGATTGTGCTGGCCACAGCCTGCCAGCGAGGCTGCACAGAACAAAAAGGGTGCGAAGCCATTAAATTATTGAAAGTGAAACAGTTATGCTCCCCTGGATGATGCAAACCACAGGTGAAGAGGACAGGCATCTCTGGGGGCTATGAAATTAAAGGTTTTGGAAGATTTCATTAAACTATTGCAGTGAACCTGATTGGAGTGCAAACGATGCATGCCCCCGGAGCACGAACGACCGCAGCCTTGCCCTCGTACATCCATGATGCTACTGAATGTTCCGCCATAGTGCCAGACCCTCGCCTGGTTGGGGTAAGTGTGCCATGCTGGAATAACTTTCTGTCATCCTTGCAAATCTGCACTGCAAAACATACAAAACTCTTCCACACTTGTAATAAAACCCTTCATAAATTATTCTGCAATTATGTAAACATGACATGAAAACAATAACAAATTACCAAAAAATACTTTGACACTTAATAATGCACTAAGGATTTATTGTAGGCATCTCTCAAGTTCCTTGTCTTAGGGTATGTCTAGCTTTTGACCTTAAGCCCTTGTGAAGAGCACCCTATTTACAGCTTGCACTACACTGCCCTACACTTGCACTTTCATACACCTCCTGCTCTTTGTACTATAGCACACATTACATTACGCTGCTATAAAGTGCTGGTACTTTCTGCAGCTGCGCCGAGGTGTTGGGCTGGGCAAATGGTCTAGGAGGCAAGCACACATAAACCCATTGATCACCCATTGGTGCCACCCCAGCCAGTTATGTCGCTTTTGCTAATTGCCTGCAGTGTGTGGCCACCCTCTCGCTAGCAGTGGACATCTCTGAAGACCACCTTGACACCACCAACAGTGCAGCAGGGGGCCCTGGGTCATCACCTGGTGCGAGTGACATTGGGGAGGCGTTTTCCTCTGTTGGCATCACCAAGACAATGGGCATCATGGTGCCTGCAGGCTGACTAGCTACCAGAAGTTCTGGCGCCTGTGTGGGCGTTAGTGGTTGAGTGTTGGCGCTGGTAGTTGCAGTGCCACCGTCACCTGGGCTGGCCGTCAGATGTTCCTCGTGGGGCGCTGCTGCATCGGGTGACAACAGGCTTTCTCCGCCAGCTGTTGGCATGGTTACTTGGGGTGCTGATGCACCTTCCTCTTCGATACCCCCATGGGGTCACTCGACATTGTCATCGCCGGCGTTGGTCACCGAATGTTGTATTTCCTCCTCTTCTTGCGGTGGTTGATCACTTGCAGATCCTTTTGTGGGAGGTGCCGGTGCACCTCTTTCTTCCTTCGCAGCTTGCAGGAGTTCGGTATGGCCATCGCCGTTGTGGGGCTTCAGAATGTCAGGCACAGCACCTAGTTGGAGCGGGATATCGTCCCAATGCTCCCTGACCCTCATCCTCCCAAGTCGGACCAAGTAGGTGTTGATTCCGTGACTCTGGATAATCCTGTGTGGTCCACTCCACTTTGCCGCAAATCTGGCACAAAAATCCTTGCCGGTGAGTATGCACGTAGACCTACTGTTCTGCTTGCAACACCGGTGGTGGCTGCGTGGTGATTGGTAGCAGTTTTTCCGTGTACCGCACCTGATGTTGACGCATCTCACGCAGTTGTTGCCTGCGTTATCTGCATTGAATGCTGCTACTGAGGTTTCACTGCTCTCCCCCGCCCGCCGGCAGTCGGCCTCGCCCGACAGGCAAAGGTTACATCCCAGCAGAATGGCAGCAGGTGATTTGCTGGTGGCGGTGTTGCCACACCAGCGGAGGGTGTACAATACAGTTGGCAGGTCATCTGGCCATGTGGCATGTTGATCACTCACACCAAGTCGTAACTGTACCTTGAGTTCCTGATTATGGCGCTTCATGTGGTTTTCCATTGGGTGGTAAATTGCTATCTTAATATGTAATTTCCCCTACCGGTTAAACAATTCTCTCCACTTTTTCCTCTTGAACCGCATGCCATTGTCAGTCAGGAAGTTTATAGGGTAACCCCACCTGAGGGAAAAAATCTTCACACAACACTCGTGCAATGTTTGCTGTTGCACACTGCTTGCCAGGTATGCTTCCACTCATTTTATAAAGTTGTCAGTCACTATGCTGAAGAAACATTTTCTCCCTGCAGTCCTAGGGTATGGTCCCTTGATGTCTAAACACACAGTTTTGAATGATTTACATGGAACACGTAGCTGCTGCTGTTTTTTCCCGTTGGTACATTTTGCTTTAAACAGGTTTCATTTTGTACACTTTATATGTGTTGACGTGCGTGTTTCGTGAGACAGGCCCAAAAAAAATGTTCTCTGATGTTGCGTATCATCTGATCGGTTCCAGGATGTCCCGCCACGTTGTCTAAGCTAGTGCCTTCTCTCTCGCACCCGTGGGGACAAACAACCACTTCCCAGAATCACTTGGAGAACAAGTTTCCAAGCGACCATCCACTACACGCCAGTCCACTTCCTGCTGTGCATACGTGTTTATTTTTGCTTGTGTGAGTGTGCATCCTAGCTGCACTTGTGCAACTTCACGATAAAACTCAGTGATTAAAACTTCCTTGTTCATCACGTCTAGTTGTTGTACGCTTACTTCCTGTATCTGGTCCTGCACAGTTGGTAGCAAAATATCCTCCCATTCCGCATCATCCGGAACAATTACGTCGGTGTTGGGCCAGCGTGATAGCGCATCTGCCATCTGATTTTATTTTCTCGTTACATGCTCGTCAATGAAATCGTAAGCTTGCAAGTGCAATGCTCACCTCGTTAACTTGCTCCTTGCTTTGTGCATGCTATGCAACCACACTAGGCACCTGCTGTCTGTTCTCAGAGTATCTCTGGTATTCGAGATAGGTCCTATATTTCTTCACAGACCAGATAATGGCTAAACACTCACGCTCATTCACGTCATAGCGCCGCTCTGTCTGACAGAGTTTGGCACTGGCCAAGTTGATAACTTGGTAACCCCGCTTTCATCGATTTGGTACAACATGGCCCCTAGTCCTTCCTGGCTTGCTTCTGTTTGCAAGTAGAGATGCCAGCTGGCATCGTACCTTGCTAGCATCGGACATGACCTAAACTTCTGTTTGATGTTTACAAATGCTCTCTCAGCTTCCTCGCTATATTGTAAATGCTGTTGCTGCAAAAATAAGACTATGCGACACATTTAAGACAGCAAAATTTTCAATGTGCTCTGTAAGCCAGTTGATTAGGCCAAAAATCTCCTCAGCTGTTTTCCAGTGTATAGTTGTGGGTACGTCTTTGAGCTTGAGTTGTTGTGGGTTCTGCTTATTTCCACCCTCATCTACGATATGACCAAGTAAATCAAGGCTGGTATTTCCCATGTGACACTTTCCTGCTGTGCAGGTTAAGCCGTTGATAGCTAATCGCTCCAAAACCACTGACAAGTGCTGTAGGTGTTCTTCCCAGCTGTTCGACCACACTACCATGTCGTCCAGATATGCTAGTGTGTACTCACCAATGAGGCTGTCTTAATACCTGGAATATCATTGACTGAAACATGGTAGGGGCACACTTAAGGCCAAATGGCAATGCATATAACTGAAAATGTCTCGCATTAGGAGCTGTGAAATCTGTATTCTCCCAGTTCTCTAGTTTTACTAGGACTTGCCCGTATCCGCTCGTTAAATCTAACGAAGTTAGAATTTTTTCTTGGCTGAGTGAGCTAAGCACATCTTTAACGCTTATGTATGGTGGAAGTGCACTAAGTGCACTTGGTTAATCTGTTGGAAATCAACACAAAATCTTCACGTTCCATCCTTCTTTGGTGCGAGTGTGATCTCTGAGTTACACTGGCTGTTTGAAGGCTCAGTTACACCATCATTAAACATTTCGTAGATCTGTTTTTTAACAATGTGTGCTTGGTATGGCAAATAACTCCGTGGGTTAGTATAGATAGAGACCTTTCTTCCCTTAAGGTTGACACATGTCGCTTAAACCCTGGTTGACAAGATACATTTGTTCTGCGCTAGATCAGTCACACTACAATAGGGACTAAATTCCCTGCTGGACACCAGTGTCAGCCTTGTGGGCTATCTACTGGTTACATAATCAGGTGTACTAGATTGAGCAATATGCCTCACGACGACACTAGCCCTCTGGGGCAAGGTAGTCTTACCAGAGCTCGGTGGACTTGCCTTGGCAGGCATAAGCATAGTGTTGTTGGCAGTGAGGGTGGAGTCTTTGGTTCCACTGGTCTTGGCGGATGTCGCGTTGCGGTAGTTCTCTGCAAGGTGACGATGGTTCCACTCCGTGCTGGCCCAGCTGCCGATGTGTGGGTTGACTCGCCCGAGCCTGGTGTTGCTCCCACTGACTAAGGCCCGGACCACCATGTGAACCTTGTAACTGCCCTCACTGGGTTGGAGTAAAACACGTAGGTTCCAATGGGAGATGCCGGTTTCCCCATGTGACGGGCGGCTTGGGCCTGCCCCCTGAAAGTGTAGACTCTCAGCGTAACTAGGTTTGCAGCACAGACCTGTTTGGCATCACTGAACTCTGCCTTCTTATCTGCCCTCTGAGCTCCGTGTGGGCTGTTTAATGGCATAGGCGTATAGCACACTAGATTTCCTGTAAGTGACAAGCACTCAACAGCCAAGAATGGCTGACGGTATGCTCCCTGGCTTCTAATAGTGCAACCACCTGGAGTTGTGGGTCGTAAACCGCCTTCCTGCCACTGCTGGTTGTTGTCCATAAACATAGGGCCTCCACTCCCAAGCAGATACCTCTGCCAGAACCTTAGCTAGGCTCTCCGGTCAGCGATACAACTCAGGGTGGCTGTCCCACCTCTGTGGGGTGTTTCCTAGTGGTGGAGGCTCTACTGTTCTGTGCGCTGAGGTGTACAGAATGGGTGCCCGTCAAAAGATGTGTATCTATCGACAGACAGGCCCCTGATGTGGTCTGATGTCCTACTCTAGGTTTAAATTGCTTGCGTCTTGGTGGTAACATGCTGGTGATAAATAGGCTATATTACTATAACAAAGAACACTTGTATACGTTTAAGACTGAGTGTTTATTTAGCAATAATTACTTAGGTGACTCGTACGTGCTACCAATGGGTCTGCGTTATGGAAGTAATTAACCTACGCAGTATACAAGTGAAGGTTACCCATTCCTAGGCTACTTAGATGCAAGGGTAATATTAACTTACTGATCGCAACTAACACTAATGAGGTTTGCCTAGAAGAGGCCCCAACTTTAAACAGAGGAGCCACTACCAGCAAGTAGTGGTGGCTGAAGACCCAGGAGGTGTCAACAACTGAAGTGTTAAGTCATGTTCGATGTCTTCAGGTAGATGAAGCTTCTGGTGACTGCCATTACCAGGAGTTGTTGAGGTCTCTGGTAGGTGGTGGCAGCAGCCACTGGAGAATTGGAAGTTCTTGGAGAGGACCGTGAGGGCCTATGGTCTGTAGAGAGCCCCAGCACAAGAAGTGTTGAGACGAGTTACTGGAGATGATAACTCCCGACCGCAGCCACACACTACCTTATATGCGGCTCCTCTGGATTGCACAGCGAGCCTGGAATGGGGGGTGTGACGTTCCCCTGTGACATCTGCCGAGTGCGTGGAGTGGGAGAACTACTCTCTGCACTCTTGATATGGCCTCAGGCGCTCGGTGGTGCTCTGCCATCGTTGGTGATATGGTGAGACACTGTCTGCCGGGAGCATCAGGGGGGGCTAACGTGTTGCACAGCCACTTCAAATATCTTTCATTTCATGTAAAGCTAAAGTGTATTTGAGTTTAAAGCACTCTCTGTGCATTTGTAACACATCGTACTTCATTTGCTCCTTCACTGATTAAAATACTCTTAGTAGAGAGAGAAGGGCAGGTCAGGAACAGTCCAGGAAACAAGTATCTTCCATGTCTCTTATGAGAACAGTTCCTGCTAGAAATCTGTGGCATTGTTTCCTGTAGTTGGTATAAGCACATGGTATGAAGTGTAGTCGTTATAGTATATGGATATAGCGGCACACATCAAGGTGATCTCGTGTTCTGCAATGGTTGTACGGCGTAAGGCATTGTGCATGGCAAAAACTTCCCTACATTCATTTAACAGTCGCTGATAGACTGCCTGGTGTTTGGGTGGTGTATTGTGATGTCTACTTTAAGGATACTTCAGGTAGGTTATCTGATGGGCATCAATCTAAATTATACACCATGTGTCGTTTTTTTGCGCCAAAGTATATGCAGTGTGCTGCAGGCTCTACAATGGTGTTTTGCTCAGATAACCACGGTACTCCAAGAATTGTGTCCTCCGTGATCTCTGGTATAATAATAACTATAGTTATTGTTTCAATGTCACACACCTGCACTGTTACTGTAGTTTGCCCTAGCGCTGTGCTACTATGCTGATTAGTTGCATGTCTAATCATGTGGTTGGTAGGTGTGACATCCTGACTTTTCACAAAATGTGGCTTTAAGAAATTCTTATGTCAAGCTGACTGACACAAATTATATTACTCTTGCCATACAAAGTAGCAAGATCTACTGTTAAAGTGGTACCTTGGATGTTTGAAAACCGGACAAGCTCTTCGCAGACAATGTTGTGCAAAGCCGCAGTGTCGATCAAGGCAACAATTGATACTTGAGAAACATATACAGGAGCTCTCAGTAATTTGTGTCTATGGTGGTACTCATTTGTCCCAAGTAGGCATCTGGTGGGTGTTTACCTCTGTTTACCACTGTAGCGGACATGCTGGCGGAGTAGGCGGGCCCCTGATATGGTCCTACCACGTCAGTGCATTTTCTGTAGCCAAAGTTACTCTGTTGGGGCACTGTCTGTGCCAGTGGTACTGTTCATCACAGCATATACGTCATTGTGGTACACCTGGCATTGAACCTCAGTATTGGCAGCGCTGGGCAGCTGGGCGGGCGTGGCACTTGTATTATTGTTCCCTGTTGTAGTCGCAGTGCGGTCTGCCTGCGCTCAGCCGGTTATGTGGGCGGATGAATTGTCCGGGCCATTTAACCCTTGGCACGGCATATCTATGCCGCTTGAACTGTCACTTGATATCACACCACTTTTTGAGTCCCGAGAGTCCAAAAGTATTCTTTTTGGGTTCTGAGTCATGCCCGATACGGCAGCCCTTGTAAGATGCTGTTACCCAATGTATACCATTAGTCGTAGAGTTGGTCGATAATCTGGGAGCAATGTCTTGACAATTGATTCAAATACTTCATCTGTGGACAGGTGCTGGTAGTGACGGTTGGTCAAACTTAATTTTTGTCCCACAAATGCTTCCGGGCTCTCTTGCGGTTTCTGTTCTTGGGTAAACAGGGACAGCTGCTGCTTTAGCGTTGTGTATGTACTTGCGTACCAGGTTGTGAACTTAATCGCAAATTGTGTCCAGGAAATTTTGTACTCTGTCACGAAGCACCACTAGTTCTTAGCATTACCTACCAGGTCAACCTCTATGGCATTCTGTCATTCTTCGACACTAACACCATATCTCTGAAGACGGCTGGTACATTTTGCTAAAAACGCAGTTGAATCTTCGGCTCCCTCTCCAGAAAACATCGGAAGTGTTTGAAAACGGGCTGGTGTGCTAACTGGAGACTGAACTTGCTATTGCACTGGCACTGTAATTTGTTCTCTCGACTGTCTCAGCATTGGGATGTTAGACGCATGGTGTTGAGAAGTGTGCCATGCTCTCCTCTGCGGCATCTGCATTACGTCATAGGTGTTGTTTACGTTTACATGTGCAATGTTGTTATTGACCAGGACTGGCGCTCACTTTTCACAGCGGAATGTTCCTTTGCAAAAACTGCTCCAGTCCCTGTCCATTTCGCACTTAAGAGTGTACCCATTATCACACAGATTGCATGCGACAATAACATGCCCTTCCCTGTGACACAAGGGATGTCCCACATGTTGATCAGAAATTCCATCTTGCTGATGTTCGTTGTTGTATGAAAACATATACGCACAAAGGGTTCTTTCGGGTAGCCACCTGGCAAACCTGGCCTGGTGGGTTGAGTTGTCAGTATATGGCCCGTAACACACACACACACACACACACTCTCATACACACACACGCAAAAAAAATCAGTCATGCGTTGACGTAATACGAAACTCCGTGACTCGCAGTGATGTCATGGGTATCACCGCCCTCCAAACACGGGGGAGAGGGAGGGCTTGATGTGTGCACAAAATGGTGGCCAACTCACTGTTCCATGTGGTTTCCTGAACAAAAGTGAACTTCCGGATCATAAATGTTTCTGCCACATGCTCTTTTTTCACTATGCGCATCTTCATGTCACACTAGTTTCTGCGCCATATAATGTGGCTTGGTTTCTTGCTAGGGGTGAGAGATGCCGAATTTGAGAGAAACCCAGATGCATGGCTAAATATTACTAAAAAGTTGGACATTCCGGTAGGGTGCCAACTCATCTATTACACGGGTGAGCACGTGGACTCTGGCTCTCAGGGCAGCAGTAGGTCAACAGCCACATGGCATATCCCGCTCGCAGCTCCTGTTTTGCGGATGAAGTACAACAAACGTCCCTAAGGCCTTTACATAAATGAGAACGTGGACTTACACTCTGGAGTGGGCCAGGACCCAAGGTTAAATTAATATTAAATTGAAATAAGACAAGGAATTATGCAATTACGTATATTGACTGAGTGAGATCACACTTACAATCACTGATATAAAACCCCTAGAATACTGTGGGAATGGTGTATAAGGCCCGCCATCAGGCGACACAGTTAAAAGTACTGGTTAGCACGAGGAAATTAAGAGTGGTAAATTCTCCGGGGCCTTGAGTCTATGGAGATATGAGCTCGGGTGGAGAAAAGAAAATAATTTAATGTTCTGGATAAAATACACACTTATTATGGCAAAATTGTGAAGCACCCTCGCTACGTGAACATGTGCACCCTCCTTGGCCCACCGAACTAGACTGAGGAACATGGCGTGGAGGTGCCGTTACCTAACATATAATCTTCTGCCAACTCCATGAGGGAAACCCAAATTTATACATATACACTTAATATATCTACAAAACAGAAACGAACACAGCAAAACACTCACAGGAATTAAGGCATTAATTCTGACACGTAATTATTCATATTAAAAGTTCTTTGTCTTGTTATGCATGTCTGGGAAATTGAGATTGCTGGAAAAAGCCTGAACGGGTTTGCAAAAGAAATAGAAAATCATTATAAAATTACACAAGAAACTGTATGTCAAAATAACCCTTTGGCTGCTGGAACTTCCAAGATCAATTACGTTTTACGTTACATCAAACTGAAAATTATATTACGTCCTTTTAAAATTAAAAGAAATACAACTAGTACACTTAAAAATTATGTAGTGATTTTAGAGCGTCGCCAATTGTAGGTTCATTTCACTATGCAAACCATGTGGCCGGGCACTCTTTAATTAATATCACTTCACACAGGGAAAGCAAATGGGATATAATATTTGCCCGTTTTTACTTTAGAATCTGGTTTTGGGTGATTACAGTACTCGACACAATAAACACGTATGCACTAGTTTACTCTTAGTGAAGCAGGTCTTTCAGGTCATAGGGCGGATCAATGACCTACTCTGCATGAACGACATCAGGACCCATGCACTTCACACATGGCCGTGTGTGGTGTGTGGCTGGTGCATAAGCGAGCACCATTGGTCTGCCTCCCAAGCAGGGCAGTGAGGGCCACGTCAAATTATATATAAAAACTTCATTCAATATTGTAGGCCAAATAGTAATTTTTCGGATTTGTTTTTTTGTTCAACCAATACATAAATAAGTGTGTGATTTGTGTGATAATTGAGTGTGTTTTACTAAATACTGTATAAGTATTCCTTCCAGTTGAGTGTCATTGGAACAGCGTGTGGTCAAAACTTATGATTTTGGTAAGTAAAATTACTGTTACTGAATTACAATAGGCCTTAATTTTTTTATTTTTGTATTTTTTCCATTATGGATATACAATACAATATAGGAGCTATAAAATGTAGATTTTCATTGTAACTAACTTTTTCATCATCCGACAAGGGTCCCAGTCACATGGGGGTCGGTGAATGAATAGGAAGTCTACTGTATAAGTATATTAGTATTGTTTAAACTGGTGATATACAAATCTTTTGGCAAGCTACCATAGATTGCTTATTGGATGCAAGCAGTCTGCATTGTTAGATAATGTGTTAGAATCTTGCTATTTCAATAATTATGTTACCTAATCTGTCTTATCATGTAAGTGAACATACTTTCATACCACCATTAAAAACATTCAATTATGATATAAATAAACTAATTATTTTTTCGTGATTCTTGAAGCTATTTTAGTGCTTACTGCTTAGATAACTTCCATGTTACTAACACATACATATAACTCATAACAACACTATATCAATTACAGTAATGGCCATTATTAAAGAGTACAGGAACAAGTGCACACCTGGTACTAAAGAGCACAAGAGTATGTGCACGCTTGGTTTTCTACAAAGAATTATTTTAATAAATTATTTTTTTCTCAAGTTGTCATCCTAATATAGTTATTATTGTTTATTTTAGTGGTCGTAATTTCATTCTTAAGCTATGATGTTGCATCATTGTAATCTGCTCAGCAGGATTCAACTCTGGTCTTGGACTATCCATCATTGGCATGTGCAAAGGGTAGTGCAGGAGGTGCAGCAGCACCCCTAATTGCATCATGTAATTTGGAAACTTAAAAAATAATCTTGATAAATTGGTATTTTCACTAGACAGTATGTGTGTTTCAGTGAACACTGAGTTAAAAGTATGTTTAGTATAGCATAGACTATTTGTGACAAATACGTTAATATATATATATATTCTTGGTATTTCACATCCTATAAATGTGGCTCTTTACTTTGTGGTTTACACCCCTCATTAAGCAACTCTTCACATGCCTATGCTATGTATGCATGTGCATGACACTGTTACATCAACTCTTACTGGACTTTCAAATTGATGATCACACACAAGACCTTTCTGTTTCTTGTAGACTTGGTTCCACTGTTTATCTATTAAGAGCAACACTTGCTTACAAAGCAGGTTTGCATTCCTGCAATCTGCTAGATGTTAGCATTTTTAAGGCACATTTTATTGCTAGCAAAATAATCAATGGAGCTTCCAGAGCAAAAGACAATAAGTCTGTGTTTATTGTTCTGACAAGGCTACACATATTAAATGCAAAGTTTTTGTTTTAAAAAATGTTTACTTATGTGGAATTTGTATGCCTGTTTTCTTTCTTTTTTTGCTGGTATCTGCATGAAGAATGACTTTTTGCTAATGTATAGTATACTTTTATTTTTAAATTTTTAAACCAGTTTGCATGTTCGTATATTCATTTAAATAAGAGGTGAGATTTTTCTAACCACAAAAATGAGTTTCATTCAAAATATTGCAGCAAATTTAAAATTCACTAAGAAATTTGAAGTATTAAGTATTGCCACCGGCTGGCCGGCACTCTGCAGGCTGCCAGTGTACTTGCCCATGCAAATACCTTCACAAGCACGTGCTTTCATACTAGTCCATCTATATTACTGACCTTTGTAATCAAGTTATTTTTTGCAAACGTATTTTAAGGTACTTAATAATACACTATATACCAAAAAGTAATTGAGCACCCGTGAAGATAGGGAATTCAGTACATCAGTTGACTTGTGTTTCACGGCCTTCGACTAGGACCGCTGGTGTTTGTCCGTGGTAGCATGAAGACAGAGGCCTTTTGTAACATTCTGGATAGTAAAATGCTCCCAACATTGTGGCGTTTTTACGGAATGGACCCGTGTTACATCCAGGATGACAATGCCAGGTGCCATGTTTCAAGGGCTTCTATGCAGTGGTACGCCAACAAAATTGTTTGCCGATTGGACTGGCCTGCCCAGAGCCCCGAATTCAACCCTATAGAACATCTTTGGGACGAATTGGATAGCTGGGTGAGGGCTCGTCAGGCACAGCCAAAATACATTGCTCAACTCATGGAATGATTGCAAGAGGAATGGCGACGATTCCCCATGGATGTCCTGCAAACACTTGTAGAGAGCATGACAGACAGTGTGGCTGCTGTTATAGCCGCAAGAGGTGGCCCTACGAGATTCTAATGGGGTGACAACGACTGAGAAACATTGTGGATAGGTGCCCAATTACTTTTTGGTAGATAGTGTATATTTACATTTTAATTGAATTTAGGCAGAATAAGTATGTGTCAGAAAAGTGATTTTAGTTTCCTACATAAAATAATTTATCTTGGTAACTAAAACTACAAGTCATGAAATTTTAAACAGTCAATTATAGGAGCTGGAGTTACAAGACTCTGCAAACTGTTAGGAAATGTGTCGATTATCAAACTTCAGCCTTTAAAAGAAACTAATTACACAGCGTAAAAAAATTAACTATGAAGAGTAACTAAAGAATTATGTTTATAAATACTAAACATAAAGTTACTGATAAATAATTAGTCTACTTTCCTCTACATGGATGAAATAAATTTTACTGAAGGTCTTGAAAGCTTAGATGGTAGGTAGGCATTGACGTCTCATTGACAGCAATATCATTAGAGATGAAACCTAAAACATCTCAAGCAGCACAAATACAATTTAAATACACGAGTGATTTAACCAAGATTCAAATTCAGAAAAACTCGTAAAATTAAGTTATTTTGCAATCAACTGTATTACGAATGTAAGATTTGAAGCATCAACTTAAGGTGGTATTAGTGTAATGTTTTAAATGATAGGGTTCACTAATCTGAAATATTTACTTGGCCATAATTTTGAAAATAAGTGTCTGAGCCACTAAAACTCTAAGTTAACATGGCCTACCATAATACTACTTGCGTGAAAAATTTTATGGAAATTGGTTGATTGGTCTTAGAAATATGGCATAAAAACTTTATTTTCTTAAATGGGACTATCTTATAAAATAGTTTAAAAAGATAATCTGTACACAATGTTTATAACACATATTGTCAGCAAAAAAGTCTTATTGAAATTGTTAAATTATTAAATAGATATGCCAAACATGTGAAAATATTTATATGACTGCCATTTGTTAAATCATTGTGTGATCCCATTTATATCATGTGACTGTACATGGCTTTCTGTAGATGTGCAAAATGTTGTTATATATACTCTCATCAAAGTTAAGTTGGAATTTATTAAATGGTTTCAAATATATAGCATACTATGTTAAAATAGCTATATGGCCACCATTTTGAAAATAGGTGTCGGTTCAATTACTTTTATTTACTGGTCACTCACAGTATTATTTACGTGCCAAATTAGGCAAAAATTGGCTGAGTAGTTTTCGAGATATAATGTAAAAGCTTTATTTCTTCCAAAATGGCAGACCAACAACAATATTCACCTCTGAATTTAATGCTCACAACTTGCACTATAGGCATACAAAATTTGGTTAAAATTGGTTGAATGGTTTCAGAGATATGACATATTGTCCTAAATTTTAAAATTGCCACTATTTTGGAAGTATGTTCCTGGCATGGTTGAAAACTATAAATCAGGTATACTTTCTTTGTGCTATGTGTACAGAGTTTGGTGGAATTCGGTTTATGTTGTAGCGATCCCCCTTTCCTCCTAACATTTGTCTATTTACTCACTACTCCCTCTCTCTGTATTACTGACTCCTCCTTGTTATATGTAGATGCTGTGGAAGGGGTAACACTATGGGAAGCGTAGCTATTAACGATTGACTAATAAACCCGAAATCCTTAAAATACAACACTTATATTATAACGTTACTTATCCAATTATGAACAAGATAGTTAACATTAACTGAACAGAATAAACCATTAACTCTTTCAATAATCATACACGAGGTTTAAAGTTACTATCAATAATACAGGAGCCGAGATAGATCTGCCTAACCTTGCCAGCGATAATTAACTAAGTAAACTGGGTAACGGGGTCTCGAGAGATAGTATTGCGACTAATTGCCACGTGGATTTATGCTCACAATATAAGAATACTGGAGAGTGGCCCAGAGTTCCTCCAGGCCTCGGTGTGGTGATGCCCTCGTCTTCGTAGTCGGCTCTGACAACTATACGTTGCAATGCTTTAATCATTCTCGTACATCTGGGGGTGAGGGTGGAACGCTGCGCTCAACTTATATAGTCTGTGGCAGTGGATCATGAGGATTTGTTGATTAAATAACATAGTGCCTCGCTCTCACGCTATTTTCCCTCGTACCTTAGGTTAAATGTGTGCGGCCCCATTAGTGGCTGCTACACTCCCCCCTTCGTCGAAAATGCAACCATCCCGGCTTCCGCAGAAGTAGTAGGCGGCTGGAGCCTTCTAGGCTGAGTTTCATTTTCTCAAGATGTGGCCGAGGAGCTCAAGCCTGGTGATGATCGTAGGCGAATGGTGGCATGCGCGAATTTGTTTAATTGCGGTATCGAAGATGCAAGACCAAATTCAAGTCTATGTTTTACAAGCGAGTAGTAACTCGGTTAAAACTTAGAAAAAGTATTTGAGCTGTCATGTTATTGGCAAGGCAGGGAATATTAAATATGATAGGTGACATAAAAATTTACAAATTAGAATAAAAGGAACATATGTTCTGAAGGTGGTCGACTGGTATATAAGAAAACCTATGCAGGTTGTGTAGCGGGACCACAGGATAGAAGGGAGTATGGCCAGCGTCACATTTAATGTTTAATTTTAAAGAAATCTCCAAGAGCTAGACGGTGGACATGGGTAAAAGGAAGCTTGAATTTGTGCACACTGAAACATAATTTTTAAA
Source organism: Dryococelus australis (assembly GCA_029891345.1). Lineage (NCBI taxonomy): Eukaryota > Metazoa > Arthropoda > Insecta > Phasmatodea > Phasmatidae > Dryococelus > Dryococelus australis. The sequence goes on from CM057009.1 coordinate 197,919,486, forward strand.
AATATACTCCCTAAAATAGCATGTTTGAAATTGATCGTTGTGAAAAAGTGATAGTGAAAACAAAAGAGAATACTCAAATTTATAGGGAATGTTGCTACCTGTGTGAAAGTTAGAAGACACTCCACAGTTGGTAGTGCGGAACGGTTCTGCTGTTGTCAGGAATGGCAACTATTATAACACATACGTCGCAGTTTTGGGCGTCTTGTAGCATGAGCACTGTCCACACAGATTGCAATTTACTTACGTGCTAAGTGGTGAACAAAATACAGAAATACAGAATACAGATAAATACACATGTTATATAAAATATTATAACCCTTTTTTAAAACATAAGCGGGAAGCATCTGGGATGTAAATATTGGCGGTTGCCATATGGTAATTGGTAACTTGGTAGTAAGACTATTATACAAACAAAATTAAAAGAAATTATACAAAAAAACTTAATCTAATCGGTATAAGACAAAGAAGGTATAAGTTAGTAACAATATTATTGAAAACTGTATAGCGGTAACAGGAACATACATCTTCATATAGTCTTTTATAACCTTTACACATTTGCATGTGGCATATAATTATTAGATATTTGGTTTGTGGATACGCTTCATGAGGAATGTATATCACTTAGTATAAATTAATTAATTAATTATGTTCATATTCGCTATGAGCGTTTTTCATTGAAGCACCATTACACAGTTCATAGTGCATGGAGTTTTATGTGCGTAAAAGTGCTCAACCACATAAGGTCATGGCAATTTGATATTCACAATAATTGTTTTGAAGTTTATACAATATGAAATACCTGAAAGAAGGAATGACAGCTATAACTAAGAGTGCATGTTAGCAATGTTATTTTGACTCTATACAAGTACAGTACACTCTCACTTATTCATGCTTCACTTAACCCGCATTCAGCTTATCCATGAGGCTTTCGGATTTTGACTTTTTTCTAAGTCTATTGTAACTTCTGCGGCAAGGCGATACTGTAACATGTGTCGTTTAACAAACAGCTGTACCATTATGTCTATCGTTGTGCCGCGTGAGCAGGTGTTCGTCTCTTTAAATTGTCAGCCTGTCACAGAGGTCTGCACGAGTCATCCATTTCTGCTCGTGTTAAGCGCGTATCCAACCACCTGGAGGCTGTGTCCGAAATGGCAGATTTTGTTGACAAAATGATCACGAGACCTGATTTTGTATACAAAAATGGTAGCATATTTTGTAATTTGGTATTTTGTATTTTGTATCTTGCGGAGGTTAGCAAAAAAACAAAATGACAAAGCACCACGTTGTTTATTTACCTTCAAAACACATGTGCGAATGTGTAAATAAATTTTTTTTTAAACAAATAATTGTTCATAAAATACACCAGGCATGCTTTGAAGAGCAAGAAAGTATTGCCGCGAAGGCTAAAGAAGAGACTGTTTTCAACGTCCAAAGTGAAACTTATGAATTAACGAGTTTGTCATTTCGGACACCCCTTAGGCAATCTTCAAATTCCTACAACACGTCTTGCCAGTTTATCGACCGCCAGCCCAGGTCATTGTTCACTCTGTAGTGTTGTTTTCTCAACATCAAAAAAGCATAAAAGGTAACCCGTCCCAAAGACGTTATAAAAAAAATTTTCAGCATGGTGTATCAACAAAAACTGTCGTGGTGCCAAGGGGAAAAAAAATTGAAGACTTTTTCAATAGAGGCAGGGTTTAACTTTTTTTACATTTTTTCATATAAAGTGTTTCAATATTTACAAAAATGTAACATTTCCCAACTTTTGTTTGTGTGTGTAGGTCTGTAAAATTTAAATAAGCTCCTAGTAATACAGATTGTACTGTATTGTTTAAATGCCAGATTGCCTCTTTTAAAGTCCCGTTACAGTCTTTATTGCATTGCGTTCTAAACTTTCAACTAACTCTGCCATCTAAAGTTCCAGTTTGAGTGACGCATGTTGAGAAATCCGCACACACAACTATGCACAGCTAATCTATGTCGCCCATCCAATGTGCCCGCTGCTGGTGCCAGCACTGATGCAGCCTGTGTATACTCGATGCGTCGTCAATTAACTATACTCGGTGCAACATAAATATCAGTTAAAGTGTCGTGTACTCTAAATCCTGCATATACAGTGAGTGAGTTGTGTTTGCTTTGAAATGTACAATAGATACTTTGTTTTATCATGATTTTCGGAGCCAATATCACTGTTCTATTAATAGTAAAAATGTGTAGATTCGATTATCCGGGTTTTTTAAATACAAATTCGCTTATTCGTGTTTTCTCCAGCCCCAATTAAAACAGTTAATTGGGAGTTTACTGTAAAATGAAAAAAAAAATTTTGTAAAACATAACACAATTAGTCAATCCTATTGTACTCTAATTTTGCTATGACATGACAGTTTTTGAGAGTAATCTCCCCTTATGTCTAATAACATAATCCCAAGTCAGGTACTGGTCTCCTAAATGTTGGGTTTCAGAAAAATTCTTTATTGCATTCATTGTGTGTACATACACTTGTAAGAATGGAGACCACATGTACCTGTTGATATGAACCTAAAAAAAAAAAACTGATAATTCAGTTACCTATGTAAAAAAAAAGGCTCTCTCTCTCTCTCTCTCTCTCTCTCTCTCTCTATATATATATATATTATATATATATATATATATATATATATATATATATATATATATATATATATATATATATATATATATATATATATATATATATATATATATATATATATACACACACGCGCACGCACACACACACACAAAAACAATAATAATAATAATATGGTAAAAGGACAATTGTGAGGAATTATGCTTGTTACCTCTGACTATACGACAACAAAATACACACTGTATTTGTATTTTCAGGCATGTGTGTATATATATATATATATATATGCTTAATCATTAAATATACTTCACTCCAATATGAGCTGATGCTTTCAACCATATATACAATTGAAAATAAGACTCAAATTCCTCAAATAAAATAAACTCAAATTGACTAAACAGCTATTAATGCCAATAGGCATTCATCTCAAGGTAATAATATAATTTGTTAGCAACATATCCTGGCCTGTTGGTCTAATATTCTAGTAAATTGGCAAAATTTAATAATTATTTATTTTCTTTGTTAAGGCACCACTTCCGGTGCGATTGCACGGAGCTTTCAGTTTAGTCCTTCTTTGCCCAAGTGACTTGTATGCATGTAGCTGACTTAAAGTGCAAGAAGGCATGATTGTTATAAACACTTACACTCTTTAAGCTGCATCGTACAGAAGATATCTGGAGTAACCTTTAAGAATATGACATCAGGAGAGATTTACACTTAGAGGGTGTGTTTATTCATGACAGCAAAATGGAGAGATTTATAAAGTTGATAAACAAGGTGATAATGGCAAATACAAGTAGAAGTATTACTCCCATACAAGTATAGTCATAGTGACTTGGATCCAACACTGAAAACAATTTGTTTTCTTTAAATTTACCATGTGAGTAAACTTTAGGGAGATTGGTTAAAACATACTGATGTGGCAAGATACGTAAAATGGAAAATTAAATGTCATGTGAACAATGAAATTTACAGGTTGAAAATATTGAAGTAGTATCGGAGAGTAGAATTGCTGCTTTGACTCATTGAGAATTATCACCTGTGAGCGATTCTTTTGGGATGAGTATAACATCTGGTGGCATTTCTGATGAGTGGGAAATGGATTTTACAATGTCCATATTAGGATCACTTGCAATAGTGGTGGATGGTATTTGAATTATGCATGATTGGTTTTCAAAACGGTAGGGTACTAGAATTATATTATAAACGTGCCATGTGGAATGAACACTGGTAATGGGGATTTTCAATTTTAACACAAGCTAGGTTTTTGTGAAAGAACATTCTGTCAGCTCATGGGAGTAATATTTAATTATATCAGTGGCACTGATACTTAATATTAAATTCCACATTTAATTTAGTGAGATCATCTGACAGCTGAGTTTTGTTTACTGCATTAAGAGGTAATTTATGCAGATGCAGGAATGAATGTAGGTTTGTAATAAGTTTTCAATAATTATTTATCAACTGCAAAAGGCTTGTAGATAGCAAGCTATATTGAACCTCAATAGTGTCAACTTTGCTAATGGCTGAATGTTGGTTTTTCAAAACTTGGGAAATGCCATTAATGGTTTGTGCCAGAGAATTAATTTTAACTTCCACCGTGTATTGTATTTGGTTGATTACTTTAAAAGTCACATTAAGAGCATTATATGTGGTTTGTATGTTATTGGCTAGTGCATTAATTTGGCTATCCAACTGAGCATCATTATCAAGTAACGCACGTAAGTGCATATTTGTTAAAATATTACACCACCATGTACCCACATCGCCGATGAATTTAATCCCTCTCTTCTGACGGAAATGGGTACTCTCTTCAAGGAATTCTCGCAGTACTCCACGTTCCACTGCTTGTAAATATCCATGTACGAGTTTTCCATTTGCACATGATTTTGAATTGCGATCTGTATATGATACGTGCAAATACTGGTCAAGAGATTCAGGGATTATGGGATGGTTTAGTGCTATAGTATATATGAGAGGAATGCTGTCTTCGTATACAAAGTATATCTCGGCAGGGGTCCAATAGACCCCTGCGTGGGTCCTGTAAGTGGCTGGCACCATCAGGACAGCTGGCAGAACAAAACATATTACACCCAAGACCTTGGCCGCGCAGCGAGCAAAGCGTCCTCCCCACTCCTCTTCAGCTCAGCCAGTGATTGGTGTCGCCATGGCGACGGTGGAACGCATGTGCAGACCATGCATCACACTCACGCAGTGCTGCCAATGGAGTCTGGCAGTGGTAGCAGCACGACGTAGCTGCTGTTTTGGCACAGCACTCTGTGTGGGGTTGGTAGCCGTGAAACTTCTCTCCACGCCTTGCTTGTGATGCAGTTGTCCTCTGGCATGGCGACAGCTAGGAAGGCTGGGCAGACGCCTCGCGGTGCTTGGTTCCTGCTGTGGAACGCGCGTGCTGAGTACAGGGCGACGTCAGCATGCCCCCGATATGACGTGAACAGGCTACAGGCGTGGCGTTTCAAGCGGCTGTCACAGTAGCTCACATCACTTTGTTCCCCTCAGTAAGACATTGACAATTACTGTAACACATTTATAAGACATATTTAAACACTGTTCAAGTACAAACTTATAATATAATATCATCATCACTGAATTAGTGTACAAAGGCTGGTTTTGTATGGCAGGTACACACTGAGTCAAACTTAGGGGAACCTTTGTTGTTCAACTGTATGCATATAGTTGAGTCACTTAAGACATTGGCTATCCTAAAGGGGCCACAGTAACGATGCATTGGTGCTTTTTGTGTGCCGCGATTGCATACCCATACGTAATCATTAATTCCTAGAGTGCCCGGTTTATGTGTTTTGTTGAATTGCTTTTTGTGATGTTGTTGTTCATGAAAGAGATTAACTTTTACATTCTTGCAGTCTTGTAACAATTTAACACACCAGTCATTTGCATATTCTGAGTATTATGTAGCAATTACTTGCATTGGTAATGCTGCTTGTACCCCGTGGAGCAGATAAAAAGGGGTGTACTTGATTGTTGTGTTTACACTAGTATTATAATTGAATATTATGAATTCGACATAAAGGTCCCAGTTTGCCTGGTCTGTATTGGCACATGCTGTTAATTGTTCACCGACAATACGGTTCGTCGCTTCCACAAGCCCGTTACAGCATGGGTTGTAATAGCCCAGTCAAGTTAGATCACATATGACATAAACCCATAACAAAATAATGTAAAGCTGAATTTGGGCACAATGATAGTAGTAGCCTTTGTGAACTGTATATCAAAATACTCTGACTTTCTCATGTTCGTGTCCTAAATTTTTAGGCCCTTAAATTTCCTGGGGCCTAAGATTTGCACTATTTTACTCTATCTCGTATTGTTATGCAACGGATAGTGTGATTGAGCTTGGATTGATCTCAAATTGAAGAGAAAACATAGTCAAGCATATCGTGTCCATTTTGTATAAAAAGTAATGTTGCAATATATCTCCAAAAAATAAATAAATGTACAGAACTAAAATTTCTTTGAAATAATGTCAAACTATTGGCTCTTGCTACTTTGAAATGAATTTTAGGAACATACAACTCCATATACGAATTGTTGTCCATTTTATGCCCTTCCCAATGGTATATCTACTTGCGCGGTGTAACTGATGGTTCTGAAACTGTAGCCAAACTACGTGACTCATGCATCTCTTTCAATGATGGTGTGTTGTAATTCCAACCCAACCGCAATGACATTGCAAGGGCAAGCGCTTCGTGCAAAATCATGCTGGAAGGAACAGTGATGTCTTGTTACAGTTCAATCTGCAAGTGGGTTTTATACGAGTGGCAGTGTTAGTATATCTAGTATATACGATTTATAAATACTGAAATGTCATACTGTGAGGATGGATACGTCAGCAAAATGTGTAATATGTCACAATTCTCTTAATAGTGGACTTAAGTACAGTGTTTCAGAAAGGTATTGTAAGTTTAACAGAATCAATTGAAAAGAGGAATGATGGCCTAAAGGATTCCTTTCCTAGCCAGGGAACCATCATAGTACATTTACAAAGCAGGTAAGCATTTTGTATATTGTTTAAAAAAAAAAAAACTATTTATTTAGTGTACAATTTTGTCTCGGACAATGCAAGTTTTGAGTTGCCTACGAAATTACATAAGGCTTTTGCATTGACTATCTCGATGAGTATTCCTAGGTGTAGTTCATATACCTATTGCTGCTAGAATGCACTTGTTATTCTGTTTATTAGCATCGTGTCATATGGAGCGTAACATTAAATTTGTTGTGGCGGTTTTCAAATGTTTTGGTAAATTTTTTTCCAATGAAATGAACATACAAATCATTTTAGCGTCTCTGAATAAACAGAATAATTTCTTTAAAAAGTTTTCCCTAATGAATTAAAAATTATTTTTTATTGCCTGGAAGGAGCAAATGTTGCTAGTCTGCTGAAAATTTTTCGTGTTTTATTTATTTATTTATTTGTACTCCGTGGATTTATGTCTATCAGTCAGCTACATAATCACACTATTGTTGACAAAAACGCTTGTACGTTACTGATCTAATTTAAATACTTTAACTGAAATTTTGTCATTTGTTTACAAACAGATTGTTTCACGTTACCTAATTAGCTAATATTGTCGATTACCTATTTATCACGATTCTAGAATTCTTTGCCACATTATTTCAATTTTATTATCATTTGGCCAATTTCGCACAGTTCCAAGTTTTAATTTATTACTCTCACATACTATAGTTATCAGAGATGTACAGAACAGCATAAAACAGCAGGACGTTATAATTATTCAAAGGCAGCCTCACATATATGTACAATAAATGGAGGAATTGGAGCTAATAATTCCACCAGACGAGTTTGACAAGTACACCAGAGAGATATTTCACCATTAGACCTAACCATGAATTCTGGGCTGGCATATGGTCTGTTCAAGTTATTGAACAAAACCTAATGCGACCCCTTAAAAGTCAAGGTGGTCTCACCCATGGACGAGGTATTGCAGAAAGTACTTTGGCTCACTACATCCACTCATTTCCAGGGTGTTTCAAAATGTGCAATGCAATTGAGGAATTTTGTGAAATGACCGAGCAGGTGTGTTGTAATTCTGAGTATTGTTGATGTATTATATTTGTTGTAAGTATGTGGAAAAGTAAATTATCCCATTAATTTCAGCACGTTGATCTTCGAGACTATTGTCGCACCATGGACAGTCGTGACTCTAGAATTCTGCAAGACTGGCTAGAAATTCACTCTCTAGTCCAACATGAGCATAACAGCATAACCTGCATTCTTTATCGTCTGGAATTTCTGCTGATTCAAGAGTAAATTGTGATAATACTTAAGCAATTGGTGAGACAGCTTTGCAGGCTATTGTGGGCAAGACGTTCACAGAGGCCAAAATTTCTGGGAAGGCCAGAATTAATTCCCTTTCGGTTATGCATAACACTGTCACTATTAAAGTTAAAGTAGTTCCTGTCAGCGAAAACCAGCTTTTCATGTGGATAGTATGCACAATGAAGAGTGGCGCAGAAAAGGCTGAGTATTTCAAGTACGAGCGTTCTCCACAGCCACCTGCTCTTTTTGATGGTCCACATATGAGGAAGACAGACAAATCTGCCTTTGCCACATTTTTCAAAAATGTTTCACCAGAAGAAAACATAGCAGTTGGCTCTTCTACTTTTGTTATCGATGGAGGTTATATACTTCATGCTGCAACTACAAATGGCCACGGCAGGCTTATTACGGTCAGATCTGTGGCATACCCATCCGCAGTGGTGGTATTCAATGGATATAGTGGGAAACCAAGAACGAAAACCCAGTAGCAGGTTCGACGGGAAATTAGGACGTCGTGTCCTGATATATTTGGTAAACAGACTAGGGTGACAACTTCACAGGATGATTTATTAAGTAATAAGAATAACAAAGGCAATCTTATAGCAATGCTGAAATTACGTTTAGGGGAGGCTGGTGTTCGAGTTGTTCAAGCCAAAGATGATGCAGATGTTCTTATAGTTATCACTGCACTCAACATAGAGCTATCAGGGAATCTTGCCATACATGTCGGTACTGATACGGATCTCCTAGTTATGCTAATTTTTAGGAACAGGCCCAATGGAAATGTGAAAATGCTGCATCCAAGAACAAAATAAACTTCTGCCAAACTGTATGACATTGCTGCTATCCAAAATGATATTGGTAACATGCAGAGTGCAGTACTGTTTGCACATGTTGTCAAGGGGATGGTGATAAAACGTTTCATTTGTGGAAAAGGCCAAATAAAAACATATAAGTTGCTCCAGAAAAATGTAAGCCTACGTTCAGAAGTAATTAACATCTTCAACAGCCCTATATCTCATCGTGAAGAGGTAGCCAACAATGTTGAGAGGTTTGTTCGAGCTCTGTATCCTAGTGGAGATAACATTGATAACATTGATGATATGTGACTGCACCTGTACAATTGTACAGTTGCTTGACATGCTCTCAGTCTCTTTTAAGCTCACAGTGCTTCCTCCAACTAAAGCAGCATTCTACCAACACTCACTGAGGACATATCTTCAGGTAGACCCTACTGTATATGTGTGTATGAAAAGAGTTGTGTAATTTTACATAAAAGTATGTAAAGTTTTTCTGTTTTTTCAGATCCAGGAATGGCGGGAGAATGAATTGCCACCTACGGACTGGGTTTGGCATTTTTATAACTCACATGATACCCTCATGCCAGTGATAACTACATTGCCTCCAGCCCCAAGCTTTTTGATGCAGAATATTGCCTGCACATGCAAACGTGATTGCAATGCTCGGTGTAGTTGCAGAAAAGAGAGTGAAAGATGTTCTGACATGTGTGTACATTGTCACGGCACAAACTGTTTAAATGCAGCGAGTTACGAACTGGACACAGACAAGCTGTAATTTGACAATTGACAGTTTATTGCATCAAAGAATGAGTACATGTGGAATGCAGTATGGGTGTAAAGTGATGCAAGTGTCACATACTTTGGCTACAGTTTCAGAACTCAGTCACACAGAACAAGTAGATATAGCATTGGAAAGGGCATAAAATAGACAACAATTTTTATATTGAGTTATGTTTGCCTAAAATTCAGTTTAAAGCAGCTAGATCCAATAGTTTGACATTATTTTTTAAAAATTTTGGTTTGTACATTTATTTGTTTTTTTAAGAGATGTTTCTAAACTACTTTTCATATATACTCCATGTGTTCGATAGGGCAAACATTTTCTGGATTTGTGGTAATGCCTTGTGGTGCGATTATATGTCCTAATAACTTGACTGTTTGTTCAGAAAATGTACATTTCTTACTATTAACTTTTACATTGAACATTCGTAATCCCTCAAAAACTTTCTCAGTGTTGGCTACGTGTTGTTCAAATGAATCACCTAGGATAAATATATAACCAATATATGCTATAGTTGCTATCCATCTGAGAGGACCTAATGGTGTTAATAAACATTTGGAAGTACTGAGTGGATGTGCTTAACGCCATTGGCATTCTTTTATACTGGAACAATATTACTCCATCTATTGTAAATGTCAATTTATAACGATCTTGCTCTCTGACAGGGATGCTGTAAATGTCTGAAAATAAATCTAGGCTGGTTATGTAATTGAAGTTCTGTAGAGCATTCAAAATGTCTTCTGTGTGGTGTAATGGGTACTATACCCTTGTTATATATTAAGTTTTCGAAAGTCAGTTAAAAATCTTAACCTGCCAATTTTTCTTGGACACTACCAGACTTGGTGCAGAATAAGGTGAGTCAGCTTCCTCGATAATTCCTGCCTGAACCATGTCGTTAATTTGAACTAAGAGCTCGTCACGAATTTTGGGACTGATTCGATAAGGCCTGGTAGCAGTGGGCTTGTCTGTTGTCAGATCTAACTTTATTTCAAAGTTTTTTGCTTCAGTTAGCTCTAAAATAGAGTTTGCAAATCTATCCTGGTAATTATCAATAATACAGGTAATCGTCGCAGTCTGTTCGTCAGTTAACTTCTTATTAGTATGCGGTATCTGAGTTTGTCCCGATTCAAAACTATCTAACACATTGCAAGACTGCTCTATAGAATTATCATCATAGTGATCTGACCTACCTGAGTATAGTGGTATCTCGACAATTTTCTGAGCATTATGAGAATTGATGAAAAGAGTATTATATTTCAATATCAGGATGACATCATACATCTTGATGAAGTCTACACCTAATATTAAATCTTGTTGTAAATTATCTACGACTAAAAAGCTTTGCGGGAAAGTGCGCCCTGATATGCATAAGTTAAGTGTTGTTTGAAATTTGGGTGACGTCAATATAGATAATGGTGCCAACTAAAGTTATTTGCTCATTCAAAGGTTGAAGTTGTGTGGTAATTAATGTGCTGGCGACACTACTGCAGGAGAACCTGGTGTCAAGCAATGCATAATATTTCTTTCCTTTGATTGTTACGAGCATGCACGGTGTTGATGTACGAAGGTAGGTGTGTTGGTAAACTGCATGAGTTGCAGGATGCTCATGTTTATGTGACATAGATTGAAATGCAAGCCTGTTCAGTATGTTATGAAACATAGTATCATTATCGCAGGCCTGGCTCGGTGTATTATCAAAAAAGCTCTTAGTGTCTACGGTGTTTCGTGGCTCGCACTCTACATAAACAGTATATGGTGTCAGCCCAAATTTGTGTTTGACGTTAAAACACAGGGCACACGTGTCCTGAGCGAGGCTACGGGGTCCGGTGACTTTCTGCTTGTCGACATTTTGCTTACATTCTGAAATGTTGCATTTCTGGGGGCGCGACGGCGGCAGTTTGGCAACGCTGACCTGATTCGTGTGGGGGGGGGGTGGAGTGATGTGTTTGCTTGTCTCGTGCTGGCGCAGCTGCACATGTGCAATCCGCTGAGGCGGAACGTTACTTGACCTATCTGCTAGGTCTTGTTTTGCCGGCTGCGTGAAATGAATTGTAGACATGGAGTGTTGTAATGTATTTTCTTTTGATGCATACACATTTCTTTTAACTGGGGGTGGGTTGTTTGATTCTGCAAGATTACTACGGGAATTGAATTTCGCAATATCTGTGTATGGACACTGCTGCACAACTTTATTAAAAATAGCCCTACAGGCGTCACAAGCTTTGTCATACTTTTCCTGGGTTGGGGAGACACGTATTTCCTTGTAATTTATTCTATGATCTTCCCCCTGTGCATGGTAGTAATATTTTGGTTGCTCCCTGAAGGGGCCTGCCTGATCGTGTCTTGTATATTGTGATGGCCTTGGTTCAATGGTGTTCTGTAATGACTCCTAGTCTGTCTCCATTCAATTACCGTGGGCCGATTGCAGCTGGTCCGAAAATATGTGTGTCTGTGAGTGATGAGTGTGGGTGGAAATGTAGGTTTTTGAGCGTTACGCACTGGACATGCATATGGTACGGTATATTTGTTCATGTTTTTGAGACTTTGCAATTGCTCTTTCAATATATTTATTTCCACTTGTAGTTTGACATGTTGTGAAGTGGGGGAGGTGTGTTCAATATTCTTTGTGTATATGCCAAGCTCAATGTTTTTGATGTGTTGGTACTAGCTGGTGTAGTGTGTTGTTTTCCAATGACACAAGTTTGTCGTCAACGGGTGATGACAGAGAGGTCCAAATCATTTTAATGTCTGGCTCAGGCAGTTGGGGTTCATACTTATTCTTATAAAAAGTTAAATTTTCTATATGAGCCTGAGCACTCTTGCCTGGTTGTTGTTTTGTCGAGTGTAAGAGCTGTATGTAGTGGTCTGTTGTGTATAAATTTGTGAAGGTTTGCAATAGTTTGTATTGAATGTGTTGCCAAGAGATTTCTACCTGATCAGCGTAATATAGATTCTCATAAGCCCTCTTTGCTTTCCCTTGCAGATAGAACTTTAGACACCGGATTTTCTCAAGTTCAGACCAACCTTTAACTTTGCGTGTGGCGTTGAAGGTGTCTAAAAATTCCTCGAAAATTTTGTTACTTTCCCATGAGAAAGTGGGGATGGGTTATGGGTGTTGTAAAATAACTTGAGTGGGAGCTGGAATGTTGGGTATGTGTGGGATTTGTACTGTCTCGTTAGCGGCATTGACAGATTGATGTTCATTTGTGTTATTTATGTTTGTGTACTCGTGTTGTGGACTGCCAGTATTTGTGCTGGGAATGGAAATTAAAAGTGGATTTGTTGTCTGTAGTGAGTGGAGTGGGTGTGGTCTGAGATAACTGCTTGTACCAGCCTCATTAAATGTTGGTAGATTTGTTCAAGTGGTGAAATTTTTTCTGTATGTGAGGTGTGAACTATGGCTATCGATTCTGTGTTTTCACTGTTTAGTTGCATCCTTAATTGCGGTTGTATTTCAACTGTGTGTTTAGCGTCGCCTAAGTCAATTAACAGTGTTTTAACTAATTTCCTTATCGATTGTGCAGTAGATTGGTTTTCAGTACTCATGTCGACATGTTAGAATAAAGGTGTGTAGTGTCGTTGTATCCGTGTACTGTGTGTAAAGTAAACTAGTTTTAAATATAAAAAAGAAGAAATCTGAAATTTCTCCTAAACACATACAAAACAAATGGATATATCCTTGCTTACAAAAGAACAGATTGTCCCACATGCAGAAACAAGCAGTGTACATGAATTACGGAATGAAAGCAAAGAAGCTTCTGTAAGGCAGCTAGGGCAATTGTGATATCAAGCTGCTATGCTGGCAAGGCCTGCTGCGCAAACTGCTGATCTGTGCACTTGGCGAACTAACCATAGACACTATTGCTTACTGTGCTCGCCCTGACTGCGTGGGAGGGAACAGCTGTGTACTAGGCTGGCTTAAATACAGTAATTTGACTACATGCAAATAAATAACTATAAGGCAATATATTATACTAAGGTTGATTCTTATTACTAAGCATATTTGACATGAAAATATCTGTACGTAAAAACAATCAATGTACACGGTTGCAATCGCTGAATGACTACGCGTATGTGCGTTGTGGGCAGCGTGAAGCGCAGCCACGTTTAATTCTCCTATTTCGCTGGTGTCGTGCTCTGTACAATTAGCTAGCATGAAGCACAACTTCAGAAGAGCTAAACAATTTGAGCCTACTCACCTATGCGCGAGGTGGTACAATTGGCGCCTCCACCAGTATAGCGATCCCCTTTCCTCCTAACATTCGTCTATTTACTCACTACTCCCTCTCTCTGTATTACTGACTTCTCCTTGTTATACGTAGATGCTGTGGAAGGGGTATCGCTATGGGAAGCGTAGCTGTTAAAGATTGACTAATAAACCTGAAATCCTTTAAATACAACACTTTTATTATAACATTACTTATCCAATTGTGAATAAGATAGTTAACATTAACTGAACAGGATAAACCATTAACTCTTTCAATAAGCAAACACGAAGTTTAGAGTTACTATCAATAATAGAGGAGCCGAGATAGATTTGCCTAACCTTGCCAGCGATAATTAACTATGTAAACTGGGTAACGGGGTCTCGAGAGATAGTATTGCGACTAATTGCCACGTGGATTTATGCTCACAATGTAAGAATACTGGAGAGTGGCCCAGAGTTCCTACAGGCCTCGGTGTGGTGGTGCCCTCGTCTTCGTAGTCGGCTCCGTCAACTATAAGTCGCAATGCTTCATTCATTCTCATACGTCTGGGGGCGAGGGTGGGGCGATGCGCTCAACTTATATAGTCCGTAGCAGTGGGTCATGAGGATTTGTTGATAAAATAACATAGCACCTCGCTCTCATCACTATATCCCGTCATGCCTTAGGTTAAATGTGTGCTGGCCTCAGTAGTGGCCGCTACAATGCATTCAAAACGTGAAAAGGGGGACACACGCACACACACACATTCAGTAAAGTGATCTCATAAGTCTTTCTTCCCTTTGGAAAGTAGGCTAAAAATAAGCCAAAGTTAATTTGTGTATAAAATTATGACAGAAAAATGTCATAAATGCAGATTCTTAAATTATACATATTCTAGACAAAATACAAACATTCCTATTATTATAATCACACTAATTAATTAATTAATTGATTTGTGTGATTAAACAAATTTGTATACGTGTCGTATTACCTCCATTCATTGCTAGATGATACAAACTTCAGAGAACACAGAGAATGCTTGAAGGGGATGCTAAATATGAAGATGATAACATGTGTTGGGGAGAGGAGATTTTTAAAGAAACATAATGAATAAATAAAATTCCTGTTAGTTTTTACCGACCATGGACAGTTCTACAACCTATTTGTTTACCGAAAGTGGGGCATATATAAATGAAACTAAACATACTCTAGTGTATAGTGATTGGAGAGATATAGGTGAGAAGGTTGGCAAGACAGTATAGACCAAGATGTTATAAGGTATAGAACATAACAGTGGTGACAAGTTGGGATTATGCTGTAAAAGTTAATTAGATATGTAAATGATACCAATGTTTAGAACAAATTTGGAGTTCAATGATAATTCAGATGATGATGTGTCATATCTGGTTCAGTTATGTCAATACATAGATGCAAATTCGGTGCCGAATGCTAAGCATGTCCCGGTGCTTTTGTCTGTGATTGGGAAAAATGCATTCTGTGTGCTACAAAATTTGGTTACTCCAGATGAGCCGGGCATGAAAACATTTGCAGGATTGCAAAATTCTGAAGAAACACTATATACCTAAAACTTTAATTGTGGCAGAGATGATCAAGTACTGCAGCAGGAGACAGAAAGAAGATGAAGACAGTGGCCGAATATTCGGCTGCCATAAAGTTAGCATTGACGTGTAACTTAGTACACGCTTGAAAGAGGCATTGCGGGACAGGTTTGTGAGTGATATTTATAATCATCACATACAGCTGAAATTGATTGAGAAGGAATGCACTTTTGAGGAAGCATACAAGGAAGCTACTGTGATGGAATAGGCAGAAAAACAACTAAAGTTGTTCCAGACGTCAACCAACATATGCGATACCGGATGAGGGAGAAGTTTTTAAGGTTATGGAACAAACGTGTGACAAGCTGCAAAATGGCTAAAGAAATAAAAAGGTAAAGAGGAGAATGAAGAGAGTTTTCGGTGTGGATAGGTGAGGCACTGGCTAATGTTTGTCGATTTATAATGTTTAAGTGCAATAACCGTGGTAAAGTATGACATTTAGCTCATAAATGTGGGAGTGCCATACTAGGTGTGATACAAACAGTGCAGGTGGAAATGCAATAGACTGGACAGAACATTATGGACTTCTGACTTTTGGCTTGATAAACAGTGAAGGGAACATACAAAGTAACAATGAAGGTGTCGGGCAAACCGTTTACCACAGAAATTGATATGGGGGTGGCAATTTCTCTTATACCATACAATGTGTATTGTGCAAATTGGCCAGACATTCCTTTGCAATGGGTAGATATTCAGTTGACATATTTTGGGGAGCAGTTGCCGCTGAAAGGGACCATTGAGGTATGTCTAAAAAATGGCAATCAAGCTTGGAAGATGGCACTGTTAGTGGTGGACTCGGGTGAACGGTAGTTACTATCACTGATGAGGAGGAATTGGTTGTCAGTGCTATAACTGGACTGGCAAACAGATTTTTCAATGTCAGTAAACAATCATAACAAGGAGGTAGGTCAAGCAGTAATTCCTAAGGCAGTAAATGATTGGGGGAAGAACCAGTCTCTAGAACGCATGCGGGAATATGAAGTATTGTAGAAACTAGCACAGAAATATGCAGAAGTTTTCAGTGGTGAATTTGGGGAGATTGAATTAAAATTTTATTACGTATCAGTTTTCCGGAAGGCAAGGTCTGTGCCGCGTGCTAGATGGCACAAAGTGGGAGAGGAGTTGGAAAGGCTCAAAATGGTAGGCGTGTTAGAAAGGATCACACATAGCAGATGGGTTAGACCATTGGTGATAATTTATAAAGCAGATATAAGAATTTGGATGTGTGCTGATTTTAAAAAGACAGTCAATACCAATGTGGAAACAGAACATCATCTATTACTATGTATTGAGGACATGTTTGCTTGAATGGGGCAAGGGAAACTGATTTGTGTATTGGATTTATCAAATGCATATGAGGTACTGATATTTAATACACATAAGGGATTTTACTGGTACAGGTGGATCCCATATGGCTTGTGGTATGCGCCCAGCACTTTTCAAGCAGTGTTAGGCTGGCCTACACACCTTAAACTCTGAGAACTGTTAATTAACATACTGGTGTGACTTGGCCGTACCCGACCAACTACAGGTCGAAACGCCACACAATGTACAGTTTCCAAATGCTTACTAACATTTGGTGCCCTTACCACCGCAAACACCTAGTGTAATTCAGCTTATGCCCCCGCAGCCTGCTGCGGCATACTTACCATTCACACTGTGAACTGTTCAACCTTTGTACGCACCACCAGCAGTTACTCTAGCAATGTTCCAAACACTCTCAAAATTCTCTGGTCAGGGCGTGGAGGATCCTCAAGCATTCATGGAAGAATGCATGCAGAGACTGCAATGGTACAGTGTCCCACCCAAGGTGTGGCTTTGTGTAGTGGTAGCACAGATCACTGGTGATGTATGCACTTAGTGGAGATCCGTTAATGAATACCAATTGACGTGGGAGCAATTAGTTAAAAAATTATCCACCAGATAAACCAGCGTGCTGGCAACTTTGCAGATGCAGCTGAGTATTTTTACGGAGCATGAACAGGTTCATGAAGACCTAGAGATAATTTTGAGAATAAGGTAAATCTTGTAGCCAGGTTTTACCCTCATATTGCAGCTACATATGTACTAGAAGCAGTGATATAGGCATTCCTTCTGGAATTCAGAGCCTCGTTAAGACTCGCCATATACAATGGCTTTGAAAATTTTATGCGTACAGCAGTTGGCGTTTACCAGGATGCCACTGTGCTACGTCAATGTGGCACGCCACCATGTGAAACACATGTGCTTACATCTACCATGCCCACCGAGCAGAATAACAACAATACACCTGGTGGTCCGCCACCAGCGACGCAAAAGGATGAATCAATACTTCTCCAGCCAGCTGAGAGCACCTGGACTGGCCATCCTGTATGCAATAAAGGCTCAACTGCAGGGAAATGTAATGGTCCCATAGTTCCTGACCAGCTTCCGCCCTGCCCATGCTGTTACTGCCCTGGTGAACAGATGCGCTGGCATAAGGACTGCCCAAGTCGCAAGCAGAAAAAGAATCCAGCACTGAGAAATGGGAAAGTGGGGTAGAAAAGAAAATCCGTTATCCCAGAAACAATAAACACAGCAAAGACTGCTGGCAAAACAAACAGATATATCTTGGCCAAATTTGTCAAAATTACGACATTCTTCTGCTCATACCTGTTAGTGTCAACTCACAGTCAACAGTAACACTCATTGACACTGCAACTTCACATAAGTTTGTTACTGACCAACTAATTGCACCTGACCAATGCAAACAGCTAGGTCAATCTGTGCAGCTCGCCATGCATGACTTATGTGGCCACGCCCACAGTACCGCTATGGTAACTGTAGTCATTGGAGATGTCATGCACATTTCCATCCTAGTTACACAAGGTCTCGGAGAAGATCTCATCCTGGGAGTACTGTGCCTCATTGACCAACAAGCTGTCATTGAACTATCCCTGACCGCATTCACTTTGGCAAGACACAGTGAAAAACATTTTATCAGTTACCATCAGCCTACAGTGCTGGACACTATAAATCTCCTTGAATTCAACCATGCCATTCCCATGAAATTTCAAAGTGCTATACAAAATGGAAATGTTACTTAGAACACTCTTAGATTAAAATGCTTGGTAAAATTTCTCCCATGCTGTGGGCACCACCTGTAATACTAGGACAGCGCCCCAATGGTGTCCATTATACCTTGAGGTTATTTGGCCCACTTCCAAAGTTTAACAGTCCATAACTCTTAAACCATTGGACCAATTTACAAAATTCAAACACGATTGCATTACAAATTCATGGCAAAGTACATACATAACATATTTATACTTTAAAACACAAATTAATATTACATCAAAAGTTACATATATAAATTTTTGAATTCCATAAACCTAAAATTCTAAAAATAGTTATTACATCATCACTGTCTGTCCTTGTCTAAACCTGCACCATGCTGGTGCAGGAGTGAGAGAGGACTATATGTTTGTTCTCCCCTTTCCTCCCAATAAAAACATTTTAGTATTCATCTATATATGTATGCAATGTATGTGTATGGGAATATTTATATTTGTAATTATGTATATGTAAACATGTATATGTATGTATATATATGTAAATATGTATGTGTATATATATGTGTGTGTGTGCACGTATGTGCGCATGTGCACATGCGTGTGTAAAACTGATTGTAACTACAACTTGATGTTAATAAGTACAACTGTTGTGTAAATATGGAGCTATTACTGTCAGTATTGTAAATCTACAATTAAATATGTATTCATCCATTGGTATTAGAGATATGTAATAAAATGAATTGGATTAAAAGAGTTTTGCTACAAAAACAATGAAAAAGATCAGTTATGGAAACAAACTTAGAGAATAAGGTCAGTTTTGATTTGAGTAATATAAAGTAGTATATTTAGAATGAAAATATAGTACTATACAGCATAACATAACACATAATATTTGTTTTAGAAAGTAAAGTAATGTTACTGTAGTACACAATGTTTTTTCAAATTGTCATTCAATTACACCAGTATAAATAATGTAAGATATTTTAAATTCTAAACTCATCCTCATCTTCAGGACTTTGTGATATTTCTGCTTCATCAATATCATCTACATCACATTCCGAAAAAATAACTTGTCTATAAGTAGTCCATGTCTTCTCGGTGATCCCATCCTCCAAAATATTTGTGTAACAATTTTTTGACATTTTCAATTTTTGCTGCTTTCACTGGCACTTGAGATGATAGCTGCTCGGGACTGATTGAAGTTATCCTTTTACCTTTCTTCACAAATGGTTTGAAAGTTATTATATCCACTCTGTAGTTAACGTCACCTTTTATGACAATAGTGCTTTTCTTGGTTTTCGTCAGCACCTCTCTCTTTGATGGAGCAAACTAGAAGTGTAACTGACCAGAGGCTTTGATGACATCAGATAGAGAGGATTTCCATCATGAACAGGCACATCTGTTCCCACATTTTTGACAGTTTCATATTTGGAGAAATCATCTTTATATTCTTGTGGCTGGATTATGGTTATGGTCTCTTTATTCCTTAATTCTTTTTCAATGTGGCCGAAGACACGGTCAGAAAAAAGGTAAGAATGACCAACAACCGGGAATGTCATGTGAACAAACTTTAAATTAGAAGTAGAATCAAGAAGCCATTTGGGAGCATGCCTATCATGGTGATAATTTTGTTTTAGCCGGGGCAGCCATCTGCAAACATCTGTATTTCCTCAATATCAGTGAGATCTGCATTACAAAGGTAATAATACACAATAGATGCTATCTCATTTGATCCTTTCAAGTGCTGCCATTCAGACCAAGTAAAAATATGCCATTGTCCGTGATTTGCTTTGTCTTTGAATGCCCTTCACAAATCGTCATGTTGCATTGACAGAGTTGCCTAAAATAGTAGGCTGCTTGATCAGGAACTTTCGGTAACAGTAAATTCTTCTGACAGTCGAAAGAGAATTTGAATACCTTATCATAGCCTGTGGTTCTCAACATCTCATGAAATGCTTTTGCTTTTAATTTACTTACCGTATATTTGGTCACCGATTCATTTGTATCCCGATTGAATTGCAGATTTCAACCTAATGCACTCGGAACATGCATCCGTCGCTGTATACCTGAAACTGATATTGAAACTACTCATAAAATATCCCAAAAAAAGTGATACTTGACCTGGTTCTGCCCATCTACTCCATTATTGTAGGCTTTCCACAAGTTATGGACACTACCATCACTAGGAAGGTATTGTCTAACACTCTGTTCATGAGTGTAGTGCGACTCAACAAATTTAATACTTTGTATGGACTTGTGTACTAGTTTTTTTTTTTCCAAGGTATTTTCGTGATCTCGTATCCCCACCATGCTTTTCTGAAGGAGATCTCCCTGTCTTTAGATGTTGTTTACAGATGTTTTGCACCCTGAATTTAGAAACCCCAAGTATTGACAC
Source organism: Dryococelus australis (assembly GCA_029891345.1). NCBI lineage: Eukaryota > Metazoa > Arthropoda > Insecta > Phasmatodea > Phasmatidae > Dryococelus > Dryococelus australis. The sequence continues at coordinate 197,940,225 of CM057009.1, forward strand.
AAAAAAATTTACCACATACCTGCATAAGGCCACGTTTTTAGACCTTATATAATATGAGATTGTTACCCCTTTTTCTGGGCATTGTTTTCCACTAGGATGTTTACATTTGGGTGTATGCTGAGCTGTGTACTTCAGAATGAAATTGCCCTGTGACACTTATCTTTGTGCGAGTAAAACGCTTCATGGAAACGGCGGATGTCTTGTATTGACAGGTCACCACACAGAAACGCCTTCTTACTATGTATGCAGTTAGGTTTACGAGGCAACATCTGCAACACAGTCATAAAAATATAAGTAAAATAAATATAGGACAAGCACACAGTGAATATTAGCAAGTCATTGTAAACACAACACTTGTTGAACTTTCTTTTTTCTGCTTCTCCTTATGCCATGAACTTTTGTCATGTTGACAGACAAATCTGCCTTTGCCACACTTTTCAAAAATGTTTCACCAGAAGAAAACATAGAATTTGGCTCTCCTACTTTTGTTATCGATGGAGGTTATATACTTCATGCTGCAACTACAAATGGCCACGGCAGGCTTATTACGGTCAGATCTGTGGCATATCCATCCGCAGTGGTGGTATTCTATGGATGTAGTGGGAAACCAAGAATGAAAACCCAGTAGCAGGTTCGACTGGGAATTAGGACGTCGTGTCACGTTTCTGCCTTCTTCCTCTTCCTTCAGCTATGATAATGGCATTGTCACATTGTCACCCTCCATTGCTCATAACTTCTGCAAAGTATCTTCTGTAGCCAGATGCAAATTACACACTGAAAACTACCGACAACACAAATACCAGCTGATATATTTTTTTCATTAATTTTATTATTCATCTTTTTCCCATGTAGCAATCTTGCCAACATTTTAACATAATATTTTCCACAGACTTACATAATTTTGTTTGGTTTCTGCTTAAAAGAAAATATATTTGTGGGATAAAGCCACTTTTGGAAATAATTTTGTATCCAACATGCTTGTACAGTATGGGATGAGGGTACTTTAGGAAATAAAAATGGCAACTGTCACCGAGGAAAAGGAGAGTTTTGCTGCTAAAGTGTATGTGGACAAGGCAAGTTCTGGAAACAACACAGGTTTTCAACATGCTGCAATGAATGGATACATCGACGTTTGGAGCCAAAACCCATTTGATGGGATGCAGTACCACCATGTCAACACAAGACAGGTGATAACTCATATTTTTCTATTTCTGGATAAGGCGAGTTTTTGGAACTCAGCCGCATACATAACGAAAATCTGAGCATCATACCATGGCCCAATACCATACTAGAGCCAATCCCACTGAGCGGAGGAGCCAAGACTTTAAAATCCAGTTCAGACAACCTAGCCAAATCACCTACTGGCTACCTTGTTCCGCCTGTGCATGTGTGTAAATGCAGCTACAGGGAAAATGCCAGCCAAAATCCTGCAGGAATGCAATATAGCTCACCCTTGAGAACATATTTGCCCACTAAACAAACCAGAACCAACAGGTACAACACCATGAAACTGTTGTGCAGGTACATGAACAACAACAACAAAAACAACAACGGAATATTCACACATGGCTTTAATCTCCCAACGCCAACCAAAGGAACTACAACTTGTCAAATATGTGTACGTTTGCAAACACCTGCAATCCATAGGCATTAAAAAATGTTGTGTTGGCCTAACTACGAAATAGAGTGGGAGTGGGCCATATCCTATCACAGCAAGAATGGGAAAAAGCTTCTTCTCTGTCCAACTCAGTACCGAGCACACAATGAAGCTACATAGTGATGACATCAGGGCGGCATGCGACAGAGTGGATGAGGCGCCACTTCCTCCTTCCCTTATGCAGCATTCTGACGTCACTCGAAGAACTGAGGTCCCCGCTTTGATGCCTAGGGCACAGCCGCCCTATAGGGATCAAGCAGGTCTTGAACAAGAAAGGGACTATGATTACAAGCCTGCACAGTTAGGACATGCAAGCAGCGATGACACAGGACATGTTAGCCACTTTGTCAGTGCCCGGCATACAGATACCCAATAGGGATTGGGGAGGGGAAGACAACACCCTAATTAATCCTATGACATTTTTTTCAATCACCGACACTGGAAAACCACCACTGCTTTTCAACCCGTCGATGCCTGGCGTCCTTAAACCCAACAAAGGAGCAGTGGAAGAAATAGACGATGTGTGGGGCTGTGTGCCTTCGGCACAGTTTTTGCCCTTCAGCACGGTACAGCCCAGGTGTACCAGCATGCCACAAGTGCCTATAGCAACTCTCACATCACAGCCTTCAACCACACTGGTGTCCAGTGGCCTAGCAAGGAGTTGGTGGCATCAATTAAAGCCAGCGAGGTTACAGCCGCCCTTCCACATTCAGCAGACATCACCCAGTCCTCTCGTGACTGCACCTCGCCCGGCGTCTGGACACCCGATAGGGAAGCTGTGTCAGCCATCAAGGAGGTCTGGGGTGACTCACCAGTCAGTGCAGCACCTTTGCTGCCAATCACCAGTATTGCTGCTACATCACAACACCCCCTATGTGCACAGATGCCTGGCATCTATATGTTCGATATGGGACTGGTGGCAGGGGGTGGAAAAAACAGCGGTTGGCCCACGCCAGCACCAGACAACAGGACACTCTGGGACAGCGACAACTATTGCAGCGAAACTTCCAGGGTCCTGCCATACCGTCCACAGTGTCACCAGCGCCTCCTACAGCGCTACCATTGCTGTGAGAGCAGCACGGCAGCGCCACACCAGCACCATTGACAAGCTACCGCGACACATCCCAATACCACACATCACCACCACTAGCTGTGGCCATGCCCCCGGTGTAAGCCACCCTGCTGCCAGACACAATAGACATCTGCTGCACGCAGGCTCAAAAGAGCACTCTAAGGGTGGAGGGGGTGGCATTTGACACCATCTACAGCTTCCCCCAGAGCCTTTGTCTACCCTTGTGCACCATCACCGAAGGCCACGTGCCCAAGATGTATGTCTTAAGTTGGTGTAGAGACTAACAATACCACAGGGCGTAACTCCAGACAGACGTAATTACGTGGCCTAACCACTATGCTACAATTAGCTACAATAATTAAGATACTTTCACAAATGAATGTAGCAATTTCCTTTTGTGTCCACCACCGCAGTGCATGTGTGAAGAGCCTACCATATGGTTGTAAGATCTCGGAAAGCACATAAAATTTTGCAAAACGAGCTAGTGGTTTCTTTATCTATTAAAAGCAAACATTCCAGTTACGAGTAACATCTTCAGCAAGCGCCATTGATAATTAATTTAAATTATGTGTTTTGACTCACAAAGTGGGACACCAAACCCAAACTAAGGCACAATAAAATTCTTAGAAAAATTTCACATAGTTTTAATATTAAATTGCCATTTCAGGTAAAACAGAGCCATTTGTTCGCCATGCAAAAAAATTTTTTTGCCCATATTTTCTTTTCAGATGATGGAAAGACTTTATCCTAAAGACAACCTACATTTCTTATAAAAATTATGGTTACTTAATTTTTATCATTCCTTCTAATATCAATGTTAACAGTGTTTGACACATTTTAAATGTAGTGTCTCACCCAATGTTATGTATTTGCATCTCATTCATTGTATTCTTATTCAAGAGAATTATGTTTTTTGTGGGCAGTGGCAGCTACATTACCACAACTTCGCCAAGCCTTCTTCAGTCTAATGAGAGCGGGCATCAGGGCAGGTTTGTGTCAAGCAGCTAGAGGGTGAAGCAACCTTTTTTGCACCAGTTAAGTAACGTCTATAGACTTAATTTCATACTGGAACATTTTTCTTTTATTTGTGCACCTCCAAGTTTGCCTCCCTTCCGGAGTCTGGCATTTTTATTTTTTAACGACTTTGTTAAATGTCCGCACGATGCCTTTGTCTACAGCAGCATAGGCCAGTGCGGGACCTTGTTCCACAGGTCCGCTTCAGTGAAATGTACCACCTCATTTTTTTCTCTACAATACAAGTCATGTTTGAATCAAATTGTGTGTACTTTATTCTCACTTCACTGGGACGTTAAGGGTGACAGCTCCTCTTAACCATCCAACACCTGCCTCTTATTTATTTTATGTAAGTAACTGTAATTTCTGTTTTGAAGTTCTGTATGTGTTTACACTGGAATGGCGTCATGGGGAGCAACAATACCCCAGCCCAGTAAGTGTGTGTACGTTCAGACATCTAACTAGTCTCAGCTACATGAGCTGTCACACAAGACATAACAAGACACAGGTCTTTAGCCTGGGCTTTTTGACCACAGCTCACCTCAAGCGTCTTGTTCTAACCTGAGCGCATCCCTTTTACTGGTTATCTGGTGACCTCTGGACATTTCAATTTCATGTGTTGGATCCTGTGACCACCCTGAATAGTGACACAGTGTTGTTTTATGTGATTTTGGTAAAAGTCATCCCAAATACTCCTCGAATGGTTATGTTTTAAAATGGGATATGTAATTTTAAAAAATTATATTCTTTGTTTTGCATATAAAATATCGTAATGCACTCTTTGTATTATTATTTTTTTAAGGGATGAAGAATCAAAACAGATATTGGTACATACACTACAAAAGTGGCCAAATGATGGTTATGCTATGGTACTCTATGGTTTTATACTGAAGATTAGTAATGATGTTACAACAGCAGTAACATATTTACAAAAAGGAATTGCAAGTGAGGCACCAGGCACTGTGGATGGTCGATTTTTCTTTCACTTAGGAGATGCTCTTTTGAGACTTGGTCGTAAAGAAGAAGCAATGAAGGTACTGTGATTAACATTTCAATTTCAGTGTGTAGATACTTCCAAGTTTGAAAATAAGTATTTAAAAGTGTTTAATAGTTATCTCTTTTTCTACATTATTCACTTTTAAATTAATTTTGGTAATTTTCAAGGGTAGTGAGTTTTATTCCTATGATTTTGCAACAAAAATGTTTAATATTGTATAGCATTGCAGCTAGATATATATAATTTGTATATTAGTGAAGTATTTCAATTGTCTATATTTCAGTCAAGGATAGTAATTCATGTAATATGTGAAAGTTCATGGCAATGACAACTTATTTGTATTTAGTATATTTTCGTGTTTCCAAATTTGTTATTTTTCTTTCCTCATCTCATCAGTAGTAACAGATGTAAACAACAGATGTCATCAACAACAATAGTGCATCCTTTCCTTTTCACTGGGTTAGTAAACTAAAAACATTGCCACTGCAAGGCACAACGTGGTGAAACGAAGAAAATAACAGAGGTCACCTTTGGCTGATGTGACCGACTGCTTGAAAACAATATGTTTTCAATGAGGAAACTTTCTACCAATATATAAGGAAGAGCTACCTTTCTTGGGTATAACAACAGTTCGTCGCAGCACGATCGTTTGTCAGCTGTCAGTCGGACAGCCTGCAGCGTGTGATCACGTGACTCGCACCGACCAGCGCCTGCGATTTTAACCTTCTTTTGTATTTCGGACATTTCAAATATTTATTAAATTTATTTTCCGTCAGTGCGAGGAGGCAATAGGGCGCGTGAGAGAAAAGTAAGATTCTCTCACGTCTTCGTAACTTTCAAAGTAAAAAACTTTGTTTCGTAAAGGCTGCAATTGTCTTTTTTTTTTTTTTTTTGTTTGTCAGCTGTGAGTATCAATTGTTTTGCCGAGACGACAATAAATCTCCAGTATACATTTAACTTCTTCTTTTATTTATTGGCAATCGTGGTATCAACAAACTTTCATTATTACATAGTCGAAGTCTCCAACTCATGCTGAGGTAGTCCATTGGTGTTTACTGAGAACTACAGCGAGAGAACAGGCTCATAACCTGTTACAATTATATAATATTGAAATTACTCAGAAATGATTGTCTCGTCTGGAAAACTTATTTATGAGTAAGCATTACAGCATTTGCTTAAACAGACTCTGTTTAATTTTTTAAAACCTTTACCCAGAGGTTGCATTTGTATTCAGTGCAGCTTCTAAGATTATAACTGAGATTTCTTTTGCATCTTTGTCAAAAATCTGATAAATAAGTATCATTGATGAAGTTCCCCATTGAGTTATGTATACTTGCAGAATTATCTGACTACCTACATCCTGTCCCTTATTACCATAGGAGACAGGAAGGTCTGAAAGCACTTCCAGCCAATTTTTCCATAGTGTATGTAGGTACATTTCTTATATAAACTGAAAAGTACTACTACAACTCCATATTTACTCAACTAAATTTTCTTGAAGATTTTTCCCATATCACTGATAGCTTAGATGCTGGAATAGTGTTTACTGATGAGTTATTTTTATGCTCTCTGTCAGCTTGCATGCTTAATGTTTTATTGTTAAAGAGTGTGTTCAATATTCTGCTTTTTAATACCATTCATTCATTTTTTTTTTCATGTTGAATAACATGAAGGTATTAAGAAACTAATTTACATAAGAATGCTCATAGTATATTGTAACACAGGATGGGGGAAAGAAGGGGGAACTTCTGTTTCGCCGGAGAGAGGGAGAGATTACTCAGCGAACTACACCAAAAATGTGACGGAGTCCCCAACCAAAAATGTAGCTGGCAATTTCAACCGAGAATAATAAGAATAAAACAAATTAACTTTAAGCTATAAAATAAAAACAATCAAGCGACTAAAAATTTCTGTTATTCTAAAAAAAAAAATATAAGATAAACATTTAAACTCTACTTTTATTAATTAAAGCATATAACCTAACTTATCAAGAAGTTACAAGTATACGATCTGAAGGTTTGGCCAATCAATGAAACAAATTAAATTATCGACGAACCGACTCAACATAAACATTACAGTTTGTAGGTTAGAAAACCTGATCCCTATTACCATATGATTATTACTGGAGCGGTCTACAAACAATAACTCTCGAAACAAATAGAAAAGCCTACCTGAAAAATAAACACTCACTTCCACGAGATACCTTAATAGCTAGACCAGGGCTTTGTTATGACACACAAGAATTATATCTAACAAAAATGATGAAAACTTAAAAAAGACAGTCTTACCTTAAGACTGTACCCACAGCTTAAGGGCAGTATTCAACAGTGTCTGACCACTCGTCTATCAACCAGACTGGCTCGTACTCACATATTACCGATTAACTGACTTGCACTATTAAACTCTGACTTCCTAGCGGGCCTAAACTTAACTACTATTTATCAGGTTGACCGAAGCCATTCCTTCAGAAAATTCCGAAGGAATGGCTCGATCAATTCTTCCAGGCTGTCTGGAAGAATCGATCGTGATGAGAGAAAGAAAAAAAAAATTGCAGCTACCAGCTCACACTGTCTGGAGCTGTCTTTAAACTGCTAAAGGCCCGAACTAAAATGAAGAAAACCCGAATAATTCCATTATCCTAACTTGATTTAAAATGAAAAGAAACAAAACAAAAAAACTAACAAAGTATTAAAAATGTATCTGAAACACATCTGAACCTTAAATTTGCTATTAAAAAAATAAACGAGTGGGTAATTCCTTTTAAAAATAAAAGTATTTTTGAAATAAATATTTAAAAAAGAAAAAAAAACGTTCTTACTATTTTCACCAAAGGGGAAATTTTTAAAATGTGACATTTTTCCTCTCATGGTGATTTGTGGACCCCCACAAATAAATTTAACAAAAAAATGTTTCCCCCAAAAAATACAAAGATTCATAGTTTTGGATAACAGGAATTTTCATTTACAATTTTATTATTATTTTATTTCATTTTTAATTTCAATTTTAGTATATTTCTTTTCTTTTGTGGGAGCCTACAAATCTCAGTTATTCAATTTAAATTCATTCACCAAACTTTCAGTCATTTTCTTGGCTGGAATTGTCTAACATTGGGAGCTCTCTCGTTCCTTATACTAGAGACCTGAAAAAGTAGGCGATTTTTATTTTTTTTTTTTTTCAAAAATATATTTTTTTTTGTAAGTGTTATTTTTGTCAATAGCCGTTATTTTCTTGCTACAAAAATGTAAGTTTCTGCATGAGAATTGCTCCAATTTTTTATATGCTCTTTATAAAGGCATACATAATTTTAGATATGTCACTTTATTCGTAAAACCTGAAATTGGCAATGTTATTCCTATTGATAAGCAATGTTTTTTTATCAATTGTTATTTCTGTGCAAAAATTCCTAACCCCCAGAGAAATGTACAGTTACAGTTTTAATACAGACAATGGTTTATCAACAGACAATATTGAAAACAAGTTCAGAATTGACTTAAGATTTGGTATTCTGCCTATCACCTGGAACAACAAACGGTCACAATGCACTGGCAAGGGCATACTGTTTCATGAAAAGAATAATGTAAACAATTTATACAAAACTATAAAAGCACTATTAAAAATATAATAAAAGTGCCAAGTACGAACAGAAAAAAAAATTAGAGAAATCTGCCCATACATTTTTTAACTATCAATACTTTCAACAGCAGATATTTTTGTCTCATTTTTAACCGCATGTATTTACGGAGAATGTGTATGATGAAAATACAGTTTACTGGACAAATACGTGTTTAAAATACATGATAAATTGATTTACAAATGTATTCTACATAAGTAAATACATGTAAACATATTTTTCACCGCCATACCGCTCACATTGTAAAAAATAAAGAACTGTTGGTTAAAACGCGGCGATGTTACAATACGAATATAAAGAAGCAAAGTTGGCATGAATTCCATAGAAAACAAGGTGCTTGGTGGACGTGAACACTACAACGGTGTGTTTTACTAATGAACAAACTTTTGCAGGGCTGTGAGTAGAATGTTCACTCAAAGTGACGCATCATCACTTGTACTTGTGTGTACGACCAAAGATATCACTTGTGATATCTTTGGTCGTAAATACACGTGATGGAAAGTAAACACGTTTTCATTTAAGGTGATAAATCGAAGAAATCTACTGGCCAACTTATGCATGCATTTGTATTTGAATATCCAAAAACACATCAAATACGTCTTAAGAAGCAGCTATGTGACGTAAAACAATAATAATTCGCGAAAATACTACAGTATTTACATTTCGTGAATTACAGCTGAAATTCTCAAAAGTTGCAATTTTTAGTTTTTATGTCAAAATTCACGTTATTTTTCGCTTTATTGCATTTGCTAATTTTTCAGATCTCTAAATATAATTCATAGAGAAAAGTATGAATACTAGACCAATGTTTTGAAAAACCAACCCTAGGCATCAGCAATAATATTACGCACTCTGAATCAATCATAGTTTAGGCCACGCCTCACAATGCATGACTCTACAATTACCCAACTAATAAAACATACAATATAAAAGGAAGTGCTCCAGCGCATAAAACTCTCGTTCAACTTTATGCACAATACCATGCACATCACCGGCGCTAATATACTATTTGATAAATAATCATATGAATGTGTGTGAGTATATTTTGAAAGGTGCGCACACGTGCATAAGATATCTTCCCACTAAACAAAGAGATTCAAACCATCCCGTAAAATTCAACATTCCAAGGGCCACATTACCATACAGTTCATGTTCACGTTGACTGACTATGCATAATTTCAACAACTATATTTACAGCCTTCTGAATCAGTAGTTTGTGACACGTCACTAGGTGTCTTATCTCCCAAAAAACATATTATTCAGCATTCAGTTAACAGGGGATTAGAGTTTCAAAGACATTTGGCAATTTTTAGAGAATTTACACGAGTGCTTAGACATTCCTGAACGCACGTGGTATTGATTTATTTCCAACCCCGCGGGTAATGAGGATCTCATGGCGGCATCAAATGTACCAAGCAAATTGCATAGTGGCAGCACCAGAAAAGTATATTGTCTGTATTAAAGTTAAACTAGAACACACTGTCCCCAGCTGGCAAAATTTAATTATTCAACTTTCAATCATGGTTTTAATATCTATTATGTCTAAAAGGTATTTACTATGCACGACTCCAAATAGTCACGCTGAAAACTCCAGGTTTGTGGAGCTGGGCGACATCTAGTGCCCTTTCATAGTCAGCTCTGACCAAAACTGGAGTTTCTGCGGTAATAAATGCTACACAAATCAAGAGTATAAATTACATTAAAGCAAAGAAATAGCAAAGCATAACACTTAAACACGCCAGCCGCAAACTAAACGCGTTTCCACAAACTAACTAGCAAAATTTCTGAGTAATTCCTCGGAAATTTACTGGAAGCCCGCAAAATTGACAACTCGAGCAAGCTTGAAGTAAGTACTCACTGATCATGTTTATCATGTTTAAGCCACACTAGGCTCATCCTGAAACCGGATGTAAATTGAACAGGCCAAAAACCGGAATTCACCAAAAAAAATATAGCTCTTCGGTCTCTAAAACTCACAATCCATCACACTGGTGGATTCATCGCTGCAATTCGCCTTCAGCTGCAGCTAACAACCCTGCATCATCGTTCCCCAGGTTGATCATCAAGAGTAGACTGGTTGGTGAAGGTACCATGGTAGAAGTATCCAAAACGGTCAGCTAACACACACACACACACACACTCTCTCTCTCTCTCTCTCTCTCTCTCTCTCTCTCTCTCTCTCTCTCTCTCTCTCTCTCTCTCTCTCTCTCCCCATCTCTCCATCTTCCCATCCCTCCCCCCTCTCCTCTCTCTCTCCCCCTCTCTCTCCATATCTCTCTCTCTATATCTACTGGTAATGAAGTAAACCTATCTGTTGGAGTAGGAAGGCATAAGCAGTAAGAAGGAAAAGAGGGAAGTGCACGGGCTTAAGTAGACAACCTAAGGTGGAGAAAGGAGGGGAAGGTCGGGAGTAGGGAGCAGAGGGAGAAGTTGGCCAAGGAACACGCATGTAGCCACAGAGTCAATATAAAAATTCAGCGACGAGCACTAATGTCACGGGCGACTGGCACTAGCATCGCAAAGTACACCTGGCGAATGTAATTTTGTCAAGATTATGCGTCGCTTGAAATAGTTGCACCTAACATCATTTGTATTTCAAAGCAAATGGTTTCACCTGAAAATGTTAAGCAAAACATTCTAACGAGGAATTATTGTTTGGAAAGATGTTTTCTTTTGTGATTAAAGGTGGTTTTTCCTGTAAGATTGCTGTTTTATTGTATCTGGCGTGAAATTAACATGATTTTAAAATGTAATATTTATTTAACTCAAGGGGCAGTATCTTCGCGAATAAAATTATATGCCTAGAAGCATATAATTGCGTTATCCTTGTCACCAAAAATTGTTTGAACATCGAGCGACTTATATTATAAGTGCAAAATTCGTTTTCAGTAACTTCTGCGGGGAAATCTGCAGATTTATATTAATTTATTTCAATAGACATGTGTCTTTTAAATAAACTAATAAAATTAAGGACCTATTCAACATTTTTTGCCATCTAATAATGGTTAGGTAAGCGCTGAGCCAAGTGCAGTTTAACTTACGACTGGGAAAATCGGAGGACATGGTTTTGAATGATTAATTATTAGATGTTGAATAATTCAATTATTTATTTTTGTCCCAAAATTAAAAGTTTTCTTTGCGGCCACCGTGAGCACAATACCAGATTGATAACTTCGCCATGTGCTGTTAACTGAACGAGTGCTTGCGGAACATTTAGAAATTTGACTTGCATTCGGTGTCATCTTATATTCATTTTTAGTGTGTTTGAAAATTTTAGGTCAGCTTGCATTTGCTGTCAGATTGCAATCAGTTACATACAGCATTTTGAGAATTTTTTTTTGAACAAGTTTAAGTGAAATTTTTTTTAATGTATTATTTACAATTATATTTTTTTCTAAAATTCCCATTTTTATTGTGTTTACTAGCTAAACCGTATTCACAGATAATTTACAGCTATTGCTATACTCAACATAAAGTTTTATAAGGTTATAAATTGTATTTTATTGATGTACATGTCAGAACCCTTATCTACTGAAATCCGGCATGTATGGGCATTTTTTGGCAGTCCCCTAAATAACATAGATTGAGAGTCGGCTGTAATATATATATATACACACACACACGCGTGTGTATTGTTATTGCTAAATCAGCAGCCAGTTTGATTCATTTGATGCTGGAGTGGAGCAAAGAAAAGCTAAATAGTTTTATGTGATGAAAATAATTATACCCACCCTAAAAAACTTGCAGGCAGTGTTGACAAACTAAATTGATTTCAGAGGTAGTAGGGAAACGTTGTGGAAATTAATCAAAGTAATGGGTTTCAAGTTCAAAAATTTAAAAATAATCTGTTATTCTTAATGGAAAGAAGCGTGGCGAGCGAAACACCTACGAGCTATAAGGGAAATTGACAGCCAAGGCAAAAGTAAATTACCTGTAATATACCTTGATAAGATGTGGAATTATCCTAATTATATGCTAAACATGTGTTGATGGTATGAGAAAGTAGCCGATGTGTACAAAAACAGCCGTCTAGGCCAGCGATGAATTATTGTTCACACAGGTAGTGAAAAAGGATTCATCAAGGGAACCAACTTAATATTTTAAGCCAAAACAAAAAGCGGATAATACCATGATGAAATGAATGCAAGATTTTCATGAAATGTTGTGAAATACTACTACTTCCCAACATTTCATCTCCAAGCATTATTGTTCTTGATAATGCTCCATACCATAGCATGTGTGAGAAAAAACCCCAAACTTTGTCTCCTACTATTACCAACATAAGAAATTGGCTGGTAAATAACAATATTATTTTTTTCTGCAGATGACAGAAAATGTAAGCTGCTTGTAAGGTTCGGTTACATCAGCAGCCTCCCATTTATACCATCAATAAACTGTTTACGTCCCAAAGACACACAATTATCTGATTACCACCACATGGTGGTGATCTAAACCCAATCAAGTAAGTCTGGAGCATAATATAATACCTTGTTGCTAACAAAAATTTTAAATGTTGCGAACTCAGACATTCTACAATTGACTCATTCAGCCATTGACAGTATTTAACCAGTAGACCGGAAAAAAACAATGCAATTATGTGAAAAAACTAGAAAACAATTATTAATTATTGGGTAAATAACAGGCAGATGGAGGAGGATATTCCTGAAGTTATGTTGAACCTACAAAGTAGTACCAGCAGTAGTAGCAGGAATGGTGGCTACAATGACAGAACAAGTGATGTTACAAAAGCCACACACACCTATGATGGTAAAATTTCTGGAGTGGAGGAACAAATTTTATTTTTCTAGCAATGTTGCAAAATGACGGTTATTAATCAAGAGATAAAATTGTTCCTATATATTATATTAGACAATAATGTATATAATGTGTTTTTGTCTTCAAGTAAAGCACTCGTCTTTCCCAGCGGGTACTGATGGTATCTTGCAAAGTGTATGAAAAGAGCCTTCCTGCCTGTCTACCGATACCCCTCCCGCGCTTCACAAGGCAACCTTGCAACACAAGCACTCTTACCACCTTCACCCGGGGCTACACTTGATTTTTTTCGCACAAAAACATAGGTTGTCCTAAAAAATTTGGCATTTGGGAAGTAAAATTTATTGCGTTTAAAATGACTGTTACTGCAAATAGCTTCTGAAACCATTTTATGTTCTTTCATGACTGTTTTCAAGAATTTTATAACACATTATTGTAAACAAAAAGAAAGTTAAAATATAACAAATATTCATTGGGTTTGTATATTGTAAAGGTAGCTGAAGAAAAACCTACTTGTGATACAGGCAGTGTAGTCAAATGTCACGGATTTATTTCCGTATGTATAAATTACTCTCAAATATTTAGCTCTGCTTCTAGCTTCCACTGCCTCAGTAGAGAGGAACTTTGCGAGCATAAAGTTTATAACATCGTACTCAAGAAATGTTACTTCTGATAGCGAGCTCACTGGGCTACGGCTGATGTTTATTCATACATATTTAATGCTCTAAAGTAAGTTATTTTGAACTACTCGAACACTTCACTCGGTTTGGAGCTGCAACTTGCAGGGCATCTGAAATGTACGTAATAAAATTAATTAATGTAAAAAATTTAATTTTTTAATGTCAAGAGTTTTTATCAACATAATAAAATTTATACCTTTTGGTATATTGTGTAATATATTTCTTATGTATATACTCCACAGTAAATTCAAAACTCTGTGTTCATAAATATCTGGCCTTACGAATCAGCAGCAATTAAAAACTTCAATCTGTAGTTGCCAGACACCTCAACCTCATTCCATCGAAAAACTTATTTCTAATGTGAAACGTAGTTCAGTAATTAATTACTTATTTGTTATCATGTCATTTTGTAATAATATTATAGGCCATTCACGATAAAGTGAACACTTTTGAAAGCCCTCTCATTTACGATAAAAGTCAATAAATATATATGGTGGGCGGGAGGATATAATTAAACGATAATACCAGTTAGAGCTCAGTCGCAAGTGGGCAGTGGTAGGGAACTGACATGTCATTGTGCAATTACTCTCGTATTTATATCTCACTTATATCTAATTACATCTAATTGGGTGTACATAGTCTTTGCAATTACTATCAGTACTTAATGACGGTTTCAAACCGAGAACCAAATCCTCAACTCTTAGACCCTACATCTCCTATACCAGTAACCGCCCCTTAAATGTTTTTTTGCTACCTTTGATGGATGTTGAACCATAGACAGGGAATGAATCCTCAACCCTCCTGCTCCAACCCTAGACTCCCCCTTACCCATAACCTCACACCTAAAAAATATTAATTACCTTTAACGGGTGTCGAACCAAGAATTGGGAATGACTCCTCATCCCTACACTCCCTCTTATCCTTCAACCCAGCTTTTACCCTAACCTTACACACCCCTTCCAACTCCTCTCACTTGTGGTTCGGCAGCCGAAAGGTGAACATGTGTACTTACTTTTGGTACTTGGGCAATTATTAATTGTGCCTAATTGCGCAATTATGCTTAATTGCCTTTGATGGGGTTTGAACTGAGTACCACCCCACTCTGTTCACCGGTCGTCAGAGCTCCCAATTTGGTGGTTCTTCAACCGACGACAGTCCGCTAGACAGGGTCATCAGAGCACTGGTGATACAAAGTCCCCAAATGTTCCTTGCACCAGTATTGCTATTCGGGTACCCAACCTCAGCCAACAGCCAATCACAGCACACCTCTCAGGGTGGAGGGGGTGGAGGGTAAATCTACAGTGTTGGAGGGGTCACCCAACGGCCAATCACAGCACGCATCTCAGGGGGGAGAGGGAAGCGGTATAATCCTTCAATCAATCACAACATAGGGGGTGGGTGAGGAGGGGTGGAGGGGTTAGCACCCCTACAGGGGGTGGGAATAACACCAACTTGTGATCCCTCCCTCCATTCACCCATTTACATGTCGATCAAATGGCACTTGTGCCACTCTTGCATTTTTAAGATCGTAACACATAGATCCTCCTACTACTGACATAAGTTTGAGGTTTAGCAGTCATGTGTTTAAATGTGTGAGCAATGTCAATATATGCTGTATGTTGGTGCCACAGTTTTTGGTATCTAGTTTACCTATAAGGGTTACAATGTTGGGAAATTTACCTGCACAAACATTGAACTCATCGAGAACATCTGTATTCCGGTTTTCTAGTGAGGGCTTATTCTGTTCCTGAAAAGTGGCCCTAAGACATTTTCTGAGTGTCTGGACATCACCAGTACAATCAATATTCCATATTTGGAATCTGGGGGATTTATACTTAAAGAGGTATTCAAGGACAGTCATCTTGATAAATCACCAAAATCCAGGCTCAGACATAAGTAATTTTACCTAATGAAATTTCATCACCTGGTAAGCTGAAGCAGGGAGAAATAAGCTAAAGTGTATATACATTAATAATAATTACTTACAGCAGGAATAAATATATTTAACTAAAATCTCACTACACACTGCAGTTGTTACATATGTTTTATATACAAAGCATTTTTACTGACCCTGTCACCTTGGGTAAGGGAGACATCACTAAGAAAACAACTCATGGGGTGAGAATGGTGGTGTAAGCTTAAAACACGTCTCTTTATTTATAAACAGTTGTGGAGTTGATATCACTGGCCTGCATGGTGATAAACCATCTGCGGAATGAATGTTAAGCAGAAGGATGGGATAAGGGTAGAAGGACACAGCTGTCAAGGAGTGTTAACAATTGCGTTGATGTTCCGGCGTTCTTTAAACTCCATAACATAGACTTTAATAAGTGAATTGCAAATATAATGCTTTCTAAACAAAGGCAAGGAATACCTTTTTAAAATTTAATATAAGATGTACTTAAATGAAATGAGTGCCTGCAGCACTCAAACATAATACTGGCCAAGGAAATTAAACAAAATCACTGATTCCCTAGTCATTTCAGAAATAGGCAAAATAACTACAATTTTTAGAGTCTTTAAACACTTTTGCTTAAAGATGAGTGGCTCGTGTTTGTGTGATAAAAGACGTGACGAACACAGCATCAGATGAAAATTAATTATTAATAATGCATGCTTCAGGCTTTTAAAATGACACAAATCACATATCACTAATAATA